>APFE031071374.1:69387-250208 GCA_000404065.3 Pinus taeda
TTCTTCCCCATTATTTAAACTAAAATTAATTGACAAATTTCTAAATACTTATCATCAATAAATTTAAATAAAAAATATTTTGTCAAAATTAGAATTTGTCTTTGTATCTTTTTATGGTTGCCAAGTGGTGAACATGATGATGTGAATTGGGCCATCATGGCATGTTTTATTCTTCCCCATTATTTAAACTAAAATTAATTGACAAATTTCTAAATACTTATCATCAATAAATTTAAATAAAAAATATTTTGTCAAAATTAGAATTTGTCTTTGTATCTTTTTATGGTTGCTAAGTGGTGAACATGATGATGTGAATTGGGCCATCGTTGCATGGTGAACATGATTAGAAAACTAATCACCCCATAAAACTAATCACCCCATACACTAGTAAAATTTTAATACTCTGTTTTATAAGTATTATGACAATGAGGAAATGGTAGTATGTTTAAATTGTTGACATTATCATGTTCACAAAGTGGTGAACAAGATAATGTGGAGTAGGTCTTTATTGTGGGTGAATTTGATTAGAAATCTAATCATTTTACACATTATAATAATATTTTTAATATATTATTTTATAAGTATTATTATTTTTAGGTAATGGTAGTATGCTTAAAATGTTTTTTTAAGGTGATAAAGTTTATTATAATTTAGTTATTAATTTGTAAATAGGATAATTATCATTCATTATTATTTTAATTCACTATAGTTATTAAAAAAGAGCCATGCAATTTGAAATAACATGTTAGTGGTCTATAAAAGAGTAGATTTCCACTCCCACCCAATATCTCTAGCTCTTAAAGTATTTGCTTATTTTTTTAAAATAAGGTGAGCTCTTAGCCAATTAAACATAATTTTAGGTCACTTCAAAGGCCATTATTTAAATAAATTATCCAGGAACATAATTAAAGCTACATTAATTTAATTTAGTTTAATATAATATGTGATGTAGCCTAAAGCAATCCACATCCATTGATTTTAGTTAGAAGATAGAGGATGAAATGAGGGCATTGTGATTCTACCTTACTATTATAGTGTTGCAACATCACCTTGCTATGATAATGTCATGGGCATCATTACTACGACAATGCCACAACTTTCTTTTGCTACAATAGTCTTACGATTCCACCATTGTTGCAATAGTGCTATGAATCCACCCTATTGCAACAATGTTGCAACTCCACCATTGCTGCAATAGTGTTACGACTCCATTGTTTCCATGATAGTGCTACAACTCCACCATTTTCTTGACTCAACCATTACTGTTATAGTGATGTAAATATGCCATTACGTTGATAGTGTTACGATAGTGCGTTGACTCTGCCATTGCTATTATAGCACACAAACTATGCTTTAACAATATGGTTCATACTTTGATACAATCCCATGAGTCTTAAGGGACTTTGGTATAAAACTTGGTGGGCCACGTACACGAGGAAATGATGCCTAGTTTAGGAACTAGATAATGAAATCAAATTGTATTGACTATTTATTATGTGAAGGAATAATGATTGTATTGAGAAACTAACAAGGAAGTTGAACTATTGTGATTAGTTTAATTTCCCAACCATCATTTAAGAGAAAGGAATCGATAGAGATGAAGAGGCAAGGGAAAGAGAGCTAGAAAAAAGAGGGCATAAGAGTTCGTGAAGCTAGAAAGGAACAGAGGAACATAGGGAAGACAAACAATTAGGTGCAACTGGTGGTGAAATAAATGGTGTATTTGCATAGTCATAACGTAGAGTAGAAATATACACAGATTGGTGAATAAATTTGATGTGTATGTGAAATGTACATGAAAATTTAGATGTTCTCACTTGTGTTGTTTCTTGTAATTTCTCAATTCCTAATTGTATGTGGTAGTCTTTAAATTCTCATAGCACTAGCATACAAGTAGTTGCGTGCTTTGTCAGAAGACACCAACTTCATGTGGTGGTTGTGTACAATATTATAAGATCCCCGATGTCAATATGATATAAATATCTATTTTAAAATGAAAAAAGAAAAGAAAAGAAACATACCTTTTTAAGAAATATATCAAATAGTAATTGTTTTGAAATTTAAAAAACACATTTTACAATTAACTTAAAAGATATATTTTACAATTAAGAGTGAAAAAGTATAATGTATAATTACGAGTGAAAAATATTTTAATGTTTATTGTATAAATGATTGTTCAAACTAGTATTAACTTTAGCTTATCAAAAATTAGGGAAAAAAGTATCAATAAATAATTGAATTATTTTAACATTTTATTATTATTATTATTATTATTATTATTTTTTGAATATGATAAAAAAGATCGAAGAAAAGATTACATAAATCTCCTTGACTTTTATGACTTAACAAGTTACACACACACACACACTTTCAAAATGGAATTTAATGTGGGCATTACATTATATTTTAAGAAAAAAAATATGTGATTTTATATCTTTATAATATGATAAAGATGTTAATTGGATTTATCTTGGGTGGTTGGGAGGAATGATTATTATCCTCTCCAGCCATATTTAATTCCTACAAATGACATGATGAGCTTTATTGTAATGTCTTTGAGCCTTGTTGTTGATTTTAACTAATCCCTCAAGGACCAAAATATGTTTTTAAAAATTAATTCTTCTAGGTGTTTCTCTGTGAGATTTTCTATGCTGCATGGGTTATGCCTTCATTAGAGAATTTTTGAGGTCTAGAATGGGCCTCCTAAGGACTATTATAAAATAATAGTTAAAATAATAAAATAAGATTAGATTACATCATCAAATTTTAGAGAAAAAAAGAAAAATATTGTTTTTTCAACTCGTATTTACAACTTATCTCCCTACTATTTTACTCAAATTTTGAGCAAGGGCCCTAATTGGATGCAGAATTTAATTCTTGACAGAAGGAGTACCCATGTTGCATACTTTCGATGGGCCCTGCTACACAAAAAATGAAAGAACATGATTGCCATCACATTTTTTCATGTATTTCTCAATTTTTATGTAGCAGGGTCCATCAAAAGTATGCAACATGGATACTCCTTGGATGAGGAATTAAATTTCACATCCAACGAGTGTTATCGCTCAAAATTTGAGTAAAACCATAGGAAGATATGTTGAAAATACGAGTTGAATAAGTAGTTTTTTTTTTAAAATCTTTTTACTTTTTTACTCAAAAAATGGTGAATCATCCCCCATGGTTGGCATCATCTTCTTGAATCCTATTGGTTCTTATAGAGTTGATTTTGGTGTACATTTTTGTTTTAAGGCCCATTTTAGACCTCAAAATTTCTCTAATATGAATTCTCTTTTCTTGTTGTATTTCCCTCTTTACAATGTCTCTCTCCCCAGTCTTCGAGTGTCTCTCCCTTCTTCTTCTATTGCATCAAAGGTGAGACAATGGGCTCATTGCAGGTGCGGTAATGGAGGTTGAGGCTCATGGATGGGTTCTCAAGTTCGGCAATGGGATTAGGCCTTGGCTCAACTCTATAGGGAACAAATCCTACATGGCATAAGAGACCAATTCCATGAGGGAATAAGAGACTAGTTGCATGAGGTGGAGTTTGACATGATTGGGGAGCGTTATTGTTTGTTTGATTCTAAGGTCCTAGATGTAGTGGAAACTTGGATGTTGGATGTGAGGCATGCCCATGAATAACATAACCAATGCATGTATGGTATAGACCTTTTCTGGTAGATGAAGGAAATCTTGGGCTATGTTCTATTGGACAAGAATAATGTCAAGGATGAAATACTCCTAGTATTGGATGATATGGATTTACAACTAAAAGAGATGGACAACATGTTAGGGCATATAGAAGAGAACTTGGTGCTAAGCCCTGGAATAAGTAGCCACATCCCTAAGGACCATGTGCCAATATAGCTCAACTCTTCCAATTCCTCTTAGTTTTCTTGATGCTTAACTATTCACAATCAATTTTTCTTAGCAATAGGCATGTTAAGGGTAAAATGAATTATACAAAAGTTTCCATTGTATCCATTTAGAAAAAGTAATTTGTTTGGACAATCCCAATGTTTGGTTTGGTTTGTTTATTCTCAAAGACCAATAGTTTCTTGTTTTGTTAGTGGTCTAGTTTCCAAAGTAGTAGGCCATTCATAGACAAAGATTAAATATATATGTAACTTTTAGTTACTAATTTAAAACTTTAGCTCTTCCATCCTAAGATGTTTTAGGATTAGTCTAATACACAATTTCACTATGAATCTTGTGAGATTTCATTCTTATTTTAATAATGTTTATTTTCTTCTTTAAGCTAGTTATAGCATAAAGATATTTTTGATATTTTAATTTGGGGTTAATTATTGCTATATGTTTTATTAATTTTCTAGTACTCTCTATTTTTCATTGTATCACAATTCTCTTTAAATTTAGAGTGAAAGTATATTTACTTCCATCCTAAGATGTTTTAGGATTAGTCTAATACACAATTTCACTATGAATCTTGTGAGATTTCATTCTTATTTTAATAATGTTTATTTTCTTCTTTAAGCTAGTTATAGCATAAAGATATTTTTGATCTTTTAATTTGGGGTTAATTATTGCTATATGTTTTATTAATTTTCTAGTACTCTCTATTTTTCATTGTATCACAATTCTCTTTAAATTTAGAGTGAAAGTATATTTACTAACGTAAACATTATGCATAATTCCCTCCTCTTTCAATATCCAATGGTCTAACCAAGAATTAACATCTTTACTTGAATTTAAAAAAATATTACCAAGCCTTTTGTGTTTCATGTTTTTCATATATATTAATATGTAGAGAGAGTCAATTGGGTTTAGCCCACATATTTGGAAGGAATGATTATTATTCTCCCCACCTAATTTTAATAAATCTGATTACTCATTACACAATCAATATTCATAAAAAATACTCAACTTAAAAATATTTATATATTTAATTCTCATCCTAAATAAGATAATTTTGTAAGTAATCAAATAAACATTGAAAATTTTGGATGATGAATAATTGAACTCTCATCAATTAGACTTAATTCAAAATAAGCATGAAGAATGCTTAATTCTCATGAATTTACATCACTTTCACCATTTTTTTATCGTGAAGTATGAAGAGGATCAAACTTCTTAAGATGCAATCCTATTATCAAGTTTTACACTTAAAAAATGCTTGCACTTTAAAATCCATTTATTTTTTGTGAATTATATTATACTTATTTTTATTTCGTGTTAATTAATTTTTACAAGCCAACTTCTACCACGTTAGTGTTATATATGTAACACATCTCACCCATAATGAACCATAGAAGGTGCCTCCTAACACTATCAAAATGAATAAACAAATTCTTATGAATTAAACATCAAGTTCACCATTATATCATTGTCCCAAAGCAATAAGCATTAAATACCTTGAGATGCAAACTTTTCCTTAATTTTTGTACTCTAAAAATGGTTTTCACTCAACAAATATCTCTTTTTTGTAAGTCAATATGATATTAGGTTTTGTTTTATATTTAGTTGTATTTTTTGAACTCACATGCACCACATTAGCACTATCAACATGACACATCTCACCCACATAGGATGTAGAAGGCGCCTGTCAATATAATAAGTGATCCAGGAGAATCCAAAAGCCTCAAATTTTGATGTCCTTAAATATCAACAAAACAAATACCAAGTCATAGATCTCATCGAGATGATTCCAATGGCACAAACGAAACCTCAATTTGAGTTCGAATGACAAAGCTATGCCCATCTGAAGTTTTGTGTAAATAGGAAAAAATTTGGCATTGACTGTGCCATGTGGAACACCTGGAAAGCGCCACATTGCATCCTTAGGAGGCATGACGTGTCATCCATCAAACACTTATGTGGCATGATTTGTCGTCCTATTAAGTGTGCGATATGGCATAACAAGGGTGACTGGGCACACAAATGGGTCAATGGAAAGATGCCATATGGCCCAATCAAATGGTGCCACATGGCACCCAATTGGTAGCCCATAAGGGTCCAATCAACCCGCAAAGTAGGCTTGAACATGTGGACTTAAAGGTTTGAATGGTTTGGTTGACGTGGGGGTCTAGACATGCAAATATTTATGTAACCATATATACATATGGTTATAACCATATGCGATCCATTTTAATTAAACGACATAACCGTAAGTGGTCAATTTAAATTAAACGACATAAACAAATGAAAATGGGGGAGGCTCACAGGCTTGACCCCAGGTCCTCCACCCAACCGACGCTCTATATTAAACATGCAAACCAATGCGCCACGGTGTGGTCGTTCGTCTCTTCACTCAAAAAAATGTATTTAAAATTCCATTTGTTCAATGGGGAGGGGGAGATGTAGGTAAAGCCACACAGGGCTGAACAAGACTCTTTGCAACATAACCATGTCAGGCAGGCGTTCCTTTTGAGATAGATTCACAAAGTATATTCGAGGGAATATTAAACAAGAATATTCCTTAAATATTCTCACTCTTGTGGCATCTTGAAAATTCCCTAAAGGACCCAAAGGTAAAAGTTACAGAACCTGGTCAAGTTATACTCATTTTTCATGAAATTTCAAAAGAAATCCACTGGGGGAGTCTGAATTGGGATTTGAGCAGAAAAATTTCAAGACACTCTTAGAAGTGAGGTATTTCCATGTATTTGCCATTATTTTGATGAGATAGTATAAAGGCCTCTCCAATTTGAAGTTGGGCTCGGAGACACACACTAGTACAAATGGGGCCAAAATCTAATGGATATGTGACTTATTGACATCGGTTATCCGACATTGCTGTTTATCAAATCGTCGTTGGAATTCTATCGAATACTCAATAATTTAGTCACCATCGGATATGCAATGTTACAATTGTCGATTATTCGAAACATAAAAAAGATCAAAATGGTCATTAAATTGCCAATGTTTATAGGTCAGTTTTGTGACACTACAAATTGTCATATATTCGACGAACCAAAGGTCAAATATTCTGGAGGTCTCACACTAGTCTGCAGTTGGATATTTGACACATAGGTCATTTTGTTCGACGGAGCAAATTGATGTTGAGGCGTCGGTTAATCAACGGAACAAGTAAATTGTGCGATAGAAGTGTTGTCACTCTGACACTTTCAGATTAATGGTGACACGTCATATATGCTATGGATGTTCGACACATAGGTTGTTTTAATTGGTGGAAAAAATTGATGTTGAGGCATCGAGTAATCGACGATAAATTAAATTGTGTGACAGAAGTGTTGTCACTCTGATGCTTTCAAGTCGATGGTTAAGTGTCAAATAGATGATGGAAGGGATTTCTGTTTGACAGGAGTGTTAAGGTACCGACATTTTCGTCTATCGATCCAGTCATCGAGTATCGGATGAGTACTCCAATCAGAAATGGTTGAATATTCGATAGTGATATGCGTATATGTGTGTGTGTGTGTGTGTGTGTGTGAGTTTTCTTGGTGGCTCCGCTCCCTTATATGTTTTTGGCATGTCATTACATATTGTTTTCGCATAGACTATGAGTTTTCTCTGTGGCTCCACTCCCTTATATGTTTTTGGCATGTCATTGCATATGGTTTTCACATAGAATTTCAGTTTTCTCGATGGTTCCTCTCCCTACATTCTACTCAACGTGTACAAGTTTGTTCAAATATGAATCAAACAATGAGTCCTCTCCTTTATTGTCTTGTTTATTACTTCCATTAGAAATTATTTTCCTACATCTTTTTAAAGACAACAATGACATTGGTATGGTGACATACTCGATATGTAAGTGTCTTCTAGTATAATAAGAAGAATTAATCATCTCATATTCAATAAATGGACTATATAGATACATACATTATAAGCATTGCAAGATCACGTTACAAGTTTAAACCAAGTATTGGTAATATAAGCCAACATCCAAGCAAAAACATAAGTGAATTCTAGGTTGGTTTCATCAAATATTTTGTTCATGTACCAAAAGTGTACTATGAAACATTACAACCTTAAATTAAAATACATAAAGATCACAATTTTGTTACTATTTGTCCTAACAAAGTATTAAGATTCAAGAAATGGCCAGACTTCAAATGTGGAATATCACTTGTGTATACTAGCGTTCTCCACAGAGACCATGAGTGCGTCAGACTAACCCCACTTGGATTCCATAAAAGTGGCTCCTTTGGTGGACAAGTAGCTTCTTCAATAGATGATAGCCACAAATAAGCATTACTATTTTAACACAGTGAAACAAATTTAGCAAGATTGCAAACATAAGTAGTGCGTTGGTGACTTTCATGAATGGAGGTACTCGTTTTTGTACTCTAGTTTTATTTTTTATCACATATTATGGTTCAAAATTCACTTGGTTTCACTAGAAATATTTTGTTATTCATGCTCAGTCTTTTCAGCTTTTCTGAAGATCCCATTCCAACAGAGTCCTATCTTGTTATGATATCAACAAAAAAATTAACTACCACAAAGATTATGTCAACCTAAATCCTAAAAATAAAATCAATTATGAAAACAAACATAATTTACAAAGACAAACATACCAATTCAATGATTAGAAAAGCAAAATGAACATGACCAATTCTCACAATTTAAATTATGAGACTAGAAAGTGGAAGATGAACAACCCCCAAGGCATAGTGAGGAAATATAACATGTAAAATATATGCAACAAGAACAAGACTAAGGATGTCTAGCTTGTAATCCTAATGTACCCTTTCTAGAACAATACCTTTTACAATTTCCAAATGCACATCAATAATGATCCAAGAACTAATTTTATTTAGGTTTGACTGAAATTGGAATGTTGAACAATATGGATGATGATAGCCTGGTTAGTCTCAAATTCACTATAAAATTGAACTTTAGCATAATTGAAACCAACTCACTCAAACCAAATCATGATACTATAATTTGAACTACCCGCAAGGCCTAGTGAAGTAATACAATGTGTAGAGTGTGCAACATAAACAAGACTAAGGGTGATCAACTTGAAATCCTAATGTACCCTCTCTAAAATGATGCTTGCTAAAATTTCCAAATGTACATTAAAACCTATCCAAGAACTACTATTGAGTAATATTGGACCATATTGACCAAAGTGGATGATGCAATCTGGTGCCTCAACTATAATTGATGTGAATGTGAGGAGAGTATGATGAACAAACCATTAAAAGATAATATAATACACAATTTTGTTCGCTGACGATGGATATGCGTTAAAAAAAATAAAAAAATAATATATATATATATATATATATATATATATATATATATATATATATATATATATATATATATATATATATATATAATATATATATATATATATATATATATATATATATATATATATATATATATATATATATATAATATATATATAGATGGAAATTTTAGGGCTAATATTCGCAAGTGGGATAATTTCCATGCTTTTTCGAAAAAAAGGATTCACTATTTTTCCATTTTTTCTAAACATTATTCGCCAAATTTATAGTACAAAATAGTTTTACCTAAAAATCACAAAACTTTTATATAGAGACTACATAAAATTATTAGAAACTTGAATATTTTTTAACAAAAAATATTGCCAAAACATTTTACAGATTGCCATATTATGGACTAGTTAGATTTGCTAAGGTATTCTAAACTTTAAAATAAATTTCCATCCTTAAAATTTTCCATATATATATATATATATATATAAACACACACACACACAATACTATTTTGAAGACTATAAGAATTCCATCACACATAACATCCTTCATTGTTGGTCACCCAGAGTTGAAGCTAGAGGATATTATGGCTTATAACGTTATGGTTATCAACAGCAATAAGAAGAGAGAGTCTTTTATGTGATGGAAAGATACTATAGAAGATTAGAATGTGTAACAACTCTTTTTCCATAAAAATCAATGTATATAAACATAGCTATGTAAATAATTTATTTGTGAAAATAAATTGATGACTAGCCTAAATGGAGGGACATACGAATCCAAAGTTCTAAGAGGGAAAGTCTATGGTGGGTTGTTGCATGGACATTGAATGTCTATTGCATATTGGCTGGCTTCCCTATGGCGTGTCGTGTGCAGGACCATACAAACCACCCTTAATTTTCATCATTATGTTCCTAATGAAATATTGGCCTACGCTGACAAGTATTGAAGTCGAAGTGGGCAGCCTGAGTGGAGGATGGCATTATACTTCCCCCTCTCTTTATGAAATGTGGACAAAGAGAAATAAGGTAGTGTACATAAAATGATATGAGTGTGAAGGAAGAAGGATTGAGAAACTTTAGTCTTTTGGCATTGTGGAAAGGAGAATGGTCAAAGTGTGCAGAGAAGGCATAGAGAAATTGGTGCAAAACGTTTGCTATGTAGAGAGCACTTAGACGATTTGAGTATGAGCACAACTATTTATAATAATGACTCACATCATGAATTGGTCAATGAGTTTGGGTGAGCACCCTAGAACATGACTTAGCATGTGTGACGATTGGGTGCGGTTAGTTAAAGGCACATCCCAACCAACACTTGAGTAAATGGTTATGTATATTGCATGGAGGAGATGTGTGTTGGCCAAATAATTTTGGTGAGTCAACTTGCATGAGTGTCATGTGTCAACCCCATAGGGTTTGAAGGGACATGACCCTTTTCTCTCCATATAGCCCATATGTATAGCCAAGCATGTGGAGAGGACATAAGACCTTGGTGGATCACATCAACTTGCATGATTAGTTCATGGTAAAGAAGGATGCAAATTGTCTTAAAAGAAATCGAAATTTATCATTTGGATATATTTGGATTTTTGGGAATGTAATTAAGGTCGCTCTTCAACATGAGTTTCATATTGGTTGCAGAAGGGGACCAGTAGAAAGTTTAAAAAATATATGTTCTTGGTAGGTCTATGCTATTGAGTGGTGCTTTTTAGTGGGGCATGTAGTTGAGTGGAAAATGAATTGGCACATGACCCAAGTTTTGTTTGTAGGTATTGTAGGTAGGGTTAGGTGAGATCCAAGCCCTTGGTATTTGCATTGTTTTGTATTTACTTGAAGTTTTAGGTTCTAGGATGCTTCATAGAATATTTTTTGAAAAACTCACATTAAGATGCTAGTAGTATAGAGCACATTGTGGTCATGTGGAGCCACCTATGATTATCACAACCAAAGTGTGATGTGCTACATGACATGTCAATGGAAGTGGCTATTTTTGTGTCACTAATGTTGTGGAAAATCCACATAAGATGAACCCAACTAGAGTGTAAGATGGAAACATAAATGGCTATTGACATCTCACTAGTGATGTGGCATTTTGGATAGGATTTGGCGTCATGGCATGCTGTTATGGTGTGTTGATGTGGCATGTTGACAGGGAATTTAAAATTTCATAGACTTCACTCATTGAGTATAGAAAAATTAGAAGAGATGAGAAGAGTGAGTTGGAAGAAACATAAAACCATGCATCTAGATGGATTCAAAAGTTTTGGAAATCCTAGATTTGAAAAAGTGGAAATTTGGAAGATCGAGTATCTATAAATTTTATAAAAGGATTTTACAGAAATTAGGTGATATGAACAGATTAAATAAGATGACATTTCTAACTTAAGATGTGGCCTTATGAGGAGGCGACATGTGGGCAGGGAAGTTTCGACATGTCAACTGACGTGGCATTGTACGGTGCTGACATGGGGCCAAAGGGCTACCATGTGGATCCGGATGAGTTTATAGGAACTTTTCATAACTAATATCAAGATACCAGATAACTTGGATACATTTTACAACATGATTTAATGAAGAAAGTGAATACACTATTTAATAATAATATCATTTTTCTTTATGGGGTTTCATGCAAAAATCATTTAAATCTAGAATAAACGCATGTTGCACATAATGAAATATCCCATATGTCCACATATTATATATATCCCATATGTTCACATATTATATATATTGTATTGTCCTAGCTTGTATGCCATATATGGATCTGGATCTCTTAAGGAATGATTTACATGAAAGCCTTCAGGATTATGATTATTTTCTCCTTTTTCTTCAATCCACATCTGGTCATATTTTTAAAATAATTGTTCATGTTCTTCAGGATTACTAGATACCAGGTACATTTTTAATCATATATTACATTTGGACCTAGGTCAAAACAAAAAAGATTATACATGTTTTAATCTAGATACCTTGAGTGCCAAAGCTTATTTATGGTGTTCTTGTTTGCATTGTGATATCCTTTATTAGCATTGTCTTGATGATGAACACAAAACAATAATGATGATGATGAACTAACATTATATCACAAGAATTCTCAATATAACGAGAGAAAACATTATAAAACAAACCTTGATTTTGTTTTCCCTAGATTTTCTCAACATTTATGGTCTTTGAAGATTTACAAAGCAAAAATAAAAAATTGCTTGAAATCAAATGCAATGTAAACTAAATCACACATTGGGTAGGAAAGCGCTTGGTGGGCTAAAGTTGAGCAGTACTTTGATGATATTTTTATCATTTATGACTCCATTCGTAGTTAATCTTTCAAATCCATATATGTGAATGAAAGTACCTACAAAATAAAGGAAGGAGGAGATGGTATGATGTGATAAATAATCAATAAAATAGAAGAAAAACCATACGAGTGCCTTATGCCCAATTAATATAGTAAGATTTTCTCCTACTTCCTTACATGAAAAATGACAGTTTATGGTCTTTCACTCAAATAAAAACACAATTGTCAAAGAAAGATAAATACTAGATGAATTTTTTTCATGGAAAAGTTTTTTATTTCTTATAAATATTTATGTAACTCCCACTCATCCAAGACATACAAGACAAATATCAAACAAATTTTGTTGTCTCACCTAAAAACTTACCATTTTGAGCTCTTTGCTTCAGATAGTTATTCCTACAAATATTCATGAGACCAATGAGGCAAACTTATATTAAATTTGACCAAATATTAAAATTAAGTTTTTGAATAAATAATAATTAAAAATACTTGTGTGCATGAAACCTGAATGAGCTCCTCTTGGTTTCGAGAATAAATTGTTGGATTAGTTTAATCTTGGAGCGAACCTCCCTCCACTCGACAATGCAACAATGAAGTCAATATTGACTATGTTGTTGCTATGTTGGATTTAGGGTGTTTTTCTCCAAGATTATCCAAATCCTAATTTATTCCCTATTGAATAGGGCCAAACACGTGAAGCTAGAATATTTCATGCCCCCTTTACATCACTCTCAATTCCCTAATACCCAATTTATCTACTATATAGGAAATAGTTGAAAGCAAGACATTAAAATACATTAAAAAACAAATAACAAGCATTCGACCATTAATTCGTAAATCCACAAAATATTTCATCTCAATAAATTTTATCATAAGAAATATGTTTACATAATATGAAACAATGTCATGTACATAAAGAGACAGATAGTAATTATTCATTAACATATAACATTCATTCATTAATCAAGGACACAAAATACTTCATCTCAAAAAATTTTATCATCAAAAATGTGTTTTCATGATATGTTACGTGATGTTTCTAATGATATAACTATTACAATCATTTCTTTTTCTTTTTATTTATTCTAATTGCCTGGTCGTGTACTCATGATGTTGTCAAGGTTGCTGCAAGGGAGGTGGATCATCAAATTTAACAAAAAATAAATGTTAGATCGATATTTTTTGTTATTATTCATTAACAAAAATAGCATTAGATTTTTCTTTACCAAATGCACTAGTAAACACTTTGGCCTCCCTGTAATTGTTTATGCAATTCACGTTTTTGGCTTCCTCTCTAGAATAGTCTTCTAAGATTCTCTGCTTCCTCTCCATTTCTCGATCCTATAATAATATATCTTACTTCTTGAACGAATGCTTCACTTTTCTCCTTAAAATGGTGAAATAGTAGGTTATTTGTAATTATTGGTCACTGTGCATTTGAGCTGACATGAAAAATTTGACTTGAACCTGACTTGTAGGCTTGTAATGAAGGCCAACTTGATCATCTTATGTTTGGAGGCCAACTTTGAAGGATGAATGGTAATCCTTTTGGGAGAAGGAACTAGTTTGGTGGAGGATATATTTAGACACAAAAAATATTGTTCCTTTCTTGACCTTAAGGAGCCCAAGAATGGTGCCTTAAGAAAATGACTTTGACTCTGAATCAACAAAAAATTGGCTTCACAATGCCCAAAAAATATATTTGAAGGAAAAAAATTAATCAATTGGATTTCATATCCCCGCCCCTTGCTCATTCAATGTTGTCTTTTCTATAATGGCTATGCAGTCAAAGGAACTTTTTTTGTTAACATAATATTTCCATGTAAAAAAATTCATTTTCGAGAGTCAATGAAAAAAGTTGAAAGAGGTGAAAATTATGTTCGTTACCCAAGTATCAACTTCTTGGAAATATGTGGAATGATCTATAAGTCAAGCACAACATTCCTTTCAAGACATTTAATCACATTTCTTACTTATGGAGAGGTTCCAAAAGATTTCTTTATTAAGTTCGTAATCAATGTTATAGAAACTATTATAGGACTGAGAAATGGAGAGGAAGCATAGAATATTAGAAGACTATTATATAGAGGAATGTGAATTGAAGAAACAATTACAGGGAGGTTGAAGCTGCTTGTTGCAAAGATGATTACATAAAGGGATGTGACTATTGCAGATGGAAGGACGAGATTTTTGAAGCAGGAAGGGTGATATTTCTGAAGTAGGAGGGCTAAGACTATTGCAGAAGGAGGGTCAAAATTTGAAGGTCAAACAGAAGGAGCTAAGAACCATGATTGTAGAGACAATTGTAGGAGGAACTGGTCTGGTGGTTGGAGAAAGTCTATTTCTTTAGTCAAAGGGTTAAGTGTATCTCAACTTGATTTCATCTACTAGAGAAAGAGTTGACTGAGTTTTCTCCTTCATAGGGGTTTTCCCCTAGCTACACGCTTACATCTTGTGTTCTTGTCTTTGTGATATTCATGTTGAAAATTACTTGATGAAAGGAACACTAACATAATCAACATATAATTTCACAAGTAAATGTCAAGATAAGAGAAATCAAATTGAAGAATCTAACTCACATAATGCCCTAGATTTCTCAACAAAGGAGAAGTATTGGACCTCATTTGAGTCACACAAGTAATTCGATCTCTTCAAAAAGTCTGAGGCAAATTCAGAGTGAGAAAGAGGTGAAGGATAGTGAGAAAATAAATAAGGTCCATTTGTTTGGATTTTGCATCAATTCTTTGTTTGGCAAGCTTGTACGAATGGGAAGAAAGTTATCTCTGTTCAGATTTTGATCTAGAGAAGCATAACATATTGAGTTATAGAGAGAAGCATTGTTGTTTGTGTGGTTGGCCTATCACTAGGTGAAGTGTCTTGATCAAATGTCTTGGAAGTCTTCCTTTAATTTCTATAAAAAAGAGAAGTTTTTGGGTTTTTCCCTTGTGGAGCGGTTTTGCTATGGTGTAGAGCCTATTTCTGGTGTTCTTGTTTTCATTGTAGTCTTCTTTATTGGCATTGTCTTGATGATGAACACAAAATAATAATGATGATGATGAACTAAAATTATATCACAAGAATTGTCAATATAACAAGAGAAAACATTATAAAAGAAACCCATTATAATGTTTGCCCTAGTTTTTCTCAACATCTATGGTCTTGGAAAATTTGTAATGTAGAAATAAAAATTGCTTGAAATCAAATGCAACACAAAACTAAATCATGCACTCTTAGCCAAGCGCTTGGTTGGATAAATTTGAGTAGTACTTCAATGACTTTTTTTCGCGTATATGGCTCCAAGTGTAGTTAATTTTTCAAATAAAGATGTGAATGAAAGTACCTGCAAAACAAAGGAAGGAGGAGAAGTTAGATGCGATATATAATTAATAAAATAGAAAAAAATTCATACCAGTGCCTTATACCCAATTAATAGAGTAAGAGTTTCTACTACTGCTCTACATGAAAAATGATAGTTTATGGTCTTTCACTCAAATAAAAACACAATTGTTAAAGAAATACAAATACTACATGATTTTTTTTCATGGAAAAGTTTGGTATTTCTTATAAAACTTTATGTGACTCCAACTCGACCAAGACGTACAAGAAAAATATCAAATAAATTTTGTTGTCCCACCTAAACCCTTACCATTTTGAGCTATTTGCTTCAGATAATTATTCCACCTCAACATACAAATTGAAACTAGTTGTCCTACTCATATTCATGAGACCAATGAGGCAAACTTAGATTAAATTTGACCAGCTATTAAATTTAATTGCTCGAATAAATAATAATTAAAAAGACTTTCATGCATGAATACCTAAATGAGATTCTCTTGGTTTCGAGAATAAATTGTTGGAGTAGTTTAATATTAGAGCAAACCTCGCTCAACTAGACGAAGCAATAGGGAAGTCAACATTGAATTTATTGTTGGTATGTTGGATTGAGGATGCTTTTCTCCAAGATTATCCAAATCCTAATTTATTCTCTACTAAATAGGGCAAACTACGTGAAGGTGGAAGCTCTCATGCCCACCACCCCCCCCCGCTCCCCCACATCGCTCTCAATTTCCCAATACCCAATCTATATACTATATCGGAAATAGTTGAAAACAAAATATTTCATCTCAATAAATTTTATCATAAAAAAGATGTTTACATAATATGAAACAACGTCATGTACATAAAAAGACATATAGAAATTATTCATTAACATATAATATCCATTCATTAATAATAGACACAAAATACTTCATCTCAAAAAAATTTATCATCAAAAATATGATTTCGTATATGGTACATGATATTTCTAATGATATAACTACTACAATCATTTATTTTTATTTGTTTTTGATGCCTTAGTCATGTACTCATGACATTGTCGAGGCTGTCACAAGAGGGGTGTATCATTAGCTGTAACAAGAAAGAAGTGTTAAATTGATATTTTTATTATTATTCAATAATAAAAATAGCATTAAAGTTTTCTTTACCTCGTGCACTAGTCGACATTGTTGGAATGGATGCCTTGTGCTCCTCTTCTGACTGCTCTGTAGTGGTGTCTATATGTTTTGGTGAGAAATTCCTCAACTTGATAAAGATGAATGTCCTTTCCTACCACAAGAGGAGTATTATTCCCATGGGATTTGACAAGCCTTGTCCTATACCAATTACTATTGTGGCTTGGTTTTGGAACAAGTAATTAACCTCTATGCTCCTCAATCCTTAATCCCACTCTAATGGAGGGAAAATATGAAGAGTGCCAAATGTAGAGTTTGACCCACCTTCCATTGGTATAGTGCTACATTTCATGTTATGGACACCCATACCCACAAAAACATCCAAATTAAGTGCCACATGAGAGGTCTCATGCCTATTATTAATCTCAAATGATGGTGGATGTAAACTGCCAAATCCATGAGTGCAAATGTTAGGAATTGTCAGTGAATCGTTACTCGTCTTAAGTCTTCATAATTGTCTATGTACCATGAATTTATGTAATTAATGTACTTTTCAAAAGAAAAAGAAAAGAAAAATATATTTTTGCAAGAGAAAACTATTTATTCAAGAATGAGTTTCTTGCTCATTGATTATTTTGTCTTAGGTTTAGCACTCATTTGTGTGCTCTAGTGTTGTGACAAGGTCAAAGTCAATGTCATGATGTAAAGTCCCATGAAGTGTTCTTGAATTAATGTAAACAAAATATTTTAAATGTAAAAATGAGATCTAAAAGCTACCAAGTGATGGGTCATCTAGCCCATCAAGTCGGCCCCACAAGAGACCCTTGGACCTCAACAAAATACTATTTAAAGGAGAGGTATTCAACGTCATTGGAGATAGATAAGAAATTCACACTCTTCAATAAGTCTGAGAAAAATTCAGAGTGAGAAAGAAGAGAAGGATAACAAGGAAAGGAAGAAAAGTCCGATTGTTTGACTTGGGCATTAGTTCTTTGTTTGGCAAGCTCGCATACTTGGTAAGGAATCTATATTTGTTAAGGTTTAGAGTCAAAGAAGAGTAGCATACGAAGTTAAAGAAAGACGCATTGTTGTTTGGGTGGCTGGCGTATCACTTGGTGAGTTGTCTTGACCAAAGGTCTTGGAAGTCTTCCTTGAATTTCTAAAATAAGAGTAGTTTTTGGGTTTTCCCCTATGAAGGGGTTTTTCCCTAGCATGGAGCCTATTTCCAGTGTTCTTTTTTTGCATTTTGATTTTATTTATTGCCATTGTATTTATGATAAACACATCATAGTAATGACGATAATAGAATGACATTGCACGATTATATCATTATGTGTAATTATATAGAAAGAACAATAACAATACAATGGAAATAAAAGGAACATAATAAGAAAATAATTCACATATAGAGACACTTATTACAACTTTACACTGTCCATAGAAATAATGAAACCAATGACATATCTAAACTATCATTACTATAATATCATCAACTTTGTCATGTCATTATTGTCACTAAGGTTTGAGGTTTCAGAAATGATTGCATGAATACCTTTTCTACATGGTGTCATAATACTGTGTTGCACACTGAACTGTAACAAATAAATCAAACATGGTGCCATACTACTATGTTGTAGACATGTGCAAAGTCACGCCAATACTGAACTGCAATATGTAAATCACGCCATGCTAATATCATATCAATATAGTAGATTGTATAATTGAATGATGTTGTATTATGTTACAACGAGATCATCATTATATATATATGATGCCTTCAAACCATGCAATGAGGTTGCATAATAAAGGTGGCATATATACAACAGGGAGTGCCAATATACCACAATACACTAGTTCCTAGAACAACAACGTCAATAATGGAGACACAACTGCATATGAAGAGGAACCATGTGATGCAAAGATTGTAATTTAAATGTGATGTATGATACATGTACTATCATATAGATGCAATGCTAGGAACTAAAATTATATGTGACTGAGATTGTATGCAGTGTGCCAGACCATGCCATTGTGTGGTGGTAAGATCATGCTCTCATGTGATGCCAAGACGATGTCATCTTGTGGTGGAAAAACCATACCCTCATGCAATGCCAATATGGTTCCACCATGTGGTGGAAAGACCATACCCTCATGTGATGCCAAGATGGTGCCATCATGCGATGTCGAGGACTTTCTCCTAGGCCAAGGTTCTAGAGAAAGTAAAAATCCAAGTTCTTAGCATAAATTGAAGACCTTATCACTGTAATAAAAGTGAAGACCTATTCAAAAATAAGTAGAGGTGTCTTAAGCCTATTTTCAAGAGACTAAACAGTCAAGAAATCCATCCTCTCAAGATCAAATTCATTGCTAATTGGATCATAGTTCTGGGAACTATACGTTGCCCTATTCTCAAGTCCAGAACTACAAAGGTGCATTCAAAATCATTAAACTTTGGAAGAGAACAATATCACTATTTGAAAGGGTCTGAATAGCCACGATATTCACAAATCTAATCTATTGGTTGATCTTGAATAATGAATACATGATGAAGCAAAGAAAAAAAACCAAACCACTCAAAATTACAGTCCAAAGTAGATCGAGGCGGGGTTATAACACTAGCATATTGACTATTTTTTTTTTTGTAATTAAGCATGTATAAATTATATTTACTGAATTAAATTTACAATATGTACACTCATGAGTTTTTTCTCTGCCTTAGAGTGAGGAAACCAAAGAGATAAGATAGGAGTTCTCTGCCCCTAGAGGGGGAAACCAAAGTTAACATTATTCTTCCAAAATATAGGACCATAAAAATTACAAGGGAGGGAAAGGCCTCACAGTGCTTGGACCGTGGAGTGATGAGAAATGGTAATTTGACATTGAGGCATAGAAAAAATATCCTTAGTCTCAAAACTAGCACACTTATGCCAAGCTGAAATTGTGCTATTGCATTGGTAATTTCCGAAGAAAAACGATCTTATGTAGTTCATTGATCAAAATGAGAAAAAAAAAAACATGGGTCTGCTCAATATGTCGTCAAGTGACTTAAGATGTTGCCAAGATAGACATAAGTTGAGCAGGAGCTAGCATGCACCTAAGAAGTTCCACGATCTTGCAACAAACTGACCTCCTCTGAGATTTCCTCCAAAATGAAGCACTTGCAAGGGCTAGTCTTAGGCGGGGAAGAAGGGGGAGCATTGGGGGTGACTTGAGGTGGGGGACTCTACGAGAAGGAAGGGGGAGGAGCTTGCAGGAGGGTAGTGTGTAGGAGACCCGTACAGGGAGGGGAAGATGGGAGGGTAATCAATTCCCAAGTCCCTACAGGCTAGCTGCTTCAAGGAGGTAGAAGAGTGGTTGAGGAGCGCAAAGAGCTCAACAATTCGATGTTGGATTGGTCCTTAATATATGATTTTTCTTTCAATTGTTGGGCCAAAAGGTTGAGAAGGGCAAAGAGGGATGAGCCACCATGGCACATATCCTCTTCCTCCATAGCCACTAATTTCCTGCAGATACTCTTTGGAATGGTGTGCTCGAACATGGTGGAAATGGAGTGGTCATCCAGGGTGGTGCGGGGTCTCCCTCTCCCTCATCCACATCTAGGATGATGACCATGCCATATTTGCCCACTCATGGTTGGAGTACATGAGTTGGTGAGTGTAGTAGCGACGCTAGGAACACTGGTGATGGGCAGAAGGGAAAGCAGCCAGAGAAGGAACGACATGGAGTGTATGTCGCACTAGTTTAACAAGCCTAAAGAAAACACAAGGTGGTTGTCACAAACTAAGGAAATATGGTGCGTGGAGTAAATATGTTGGGTTGGATCCATGTGACTCTAGACTCCCTCCATGTGCCTAATCATGTCAGTCAGAAGGGGCGCTTTCCATATGGATACCTTGATCAGGGGTAGTATATTGACTCTTTACCCTAACTTTCCTTCTAAATTCTTCTGGATACCACATATCATCTTCTAAGTAACATGTATGAACTAATTGGTCTCATGTTACCACTTACGGGTTGTCGGTTCACCACCTCTGGTTACCCATGACTAAATAAGATATTCAAAGATGGATGAATAAGCCATAGCCCATGAATAAAGGAAGGAATCAAGAAGGAATGAACAGATTAATTAACTAACAATCATGCTACTACTCTCTTATTAAAGCATACTTTGAGAAAATAAGTTTTTGTTTTAGGACATAAATGGTCTCAATTGTGCCTAGCCTTAGGATTGTGACAATTTTTTGAAAGCCCTAGAATTGCAAGTGTTTAAGAAGGAATGTGGACTTACCATTTCTTAACCCTGATGCTTGAATCTTCCAGATACTATGGATTCTTGAAGGAGTCTAGATAGGGAATGGAATTCTGAATCAAGTGTAGGGAGGAGCCACCAAGAATTTCGCAAGATAGTCTATAAGAATCGAATGTATGGAGGAGCCATCGAGAAACACTCAAGCGAACTCCGAATGGAATGTAGGGAGGAGAAACAGAGAAACCCTCCAGTTTGCAAGAATCGAATGTAGGGAGGAGCCACTGAGAAACACTCAAAGGAATGCTGAATCAAATGTAGGGAGAGGAGATACTGAGAAACCCTCAGATCTACTGCAAGAATCAAATGTAGGGAGAAGATCCATTGAGAAACCCTGAGGTATGCTGCAATAATTGAATGTGGCGATCGTAGCCACCGAGAAACCCTCAAGTCTGCTGCAAGAATCGAATGTATAAGGAAGCATAGCCACCGAGAAAAATCACAGTCTATGTGAAAACCATATGCAATGACATGCAAAAAACATATAAGGAAATGGGTCCACTGAGAAAAATCATAGTCTTTATGAAAACCATATGCAATGACATGCCAAAAACATATAAGGGAGCGGAGCCACTAAGAAAACTCATAGTATATGCCAAAACCATACGCAATGACATACCAAAAATGTATAAGGGAGCGGAGCCACAGAGAAAACTCATAGTCTACACGAAAACCATATGGAATGACATGCCAAAAAGGTATAAGGGAGCAGATCCATTGAGAAAACTCACAATCTATGTGAAAACCACATGTAATGACATGCCAAAAACATATATATGAGCTAGGAATTATTAATAATAAATTAATAGTATAATAATTAATATAATATAATATGTTTTTATTTTAATAATATAATAATTAATATAATATGGTTTTGATTAATAATATATTATTGTTTTTATTTGATAATATAATATCTTTTTATTTAATAATATAATCATTAATATTATATGTTTTTGATTTAATAATATAAGCATCCATAACTCATAATATGATAATATCCATGTATTGTCTTGTGATTTGATCTATAAACCTCTATATTGGCTTGCAAATATCAACATAGTAGCCCTCCAACATATCTTGCAGTTGATCCCTACAATACATTTTCCAATAATCCTAAAACTCCTTAAAATTCTCCTAGATGAGCACTTCCCATTCAATCACAAGGTTGGTTTCCCACGGGGAATATAATAGATGGTGATGGGGTGTACTGTTAAGCCACTCTGTGATGTGAAGGTCACCGGTTCGAAACTCCGTGGGAAAAAATCTAGTCACATTAAGGTCAAGTGTGGCCTAGGCTACATGCGATCCCCGAGTGATTTTGATGGCTTAGATGCCCCCGGGTCGTGGTTTCTCAAGCCATAGGTCAAGCCTGATGTAATATCTAGATAGCTTAGACCACTTGACAAAAAAAAAACAAGGTTGGTTAGTGGACAATCTATGAAGCTTCAAGCACTTGCTTATGAAATTCCCCTTTGGTTGACTGTAAATGTCATAGATACACTCTACTATATACAATGTATATGAAATAATTATATGCAAAATCCATTGCAATTTACAGATATTGCGATTGCTCAATAATAATATTCATTGAGTAGACTAGATGGCTTGATGATTGCAATAGACACACAAGAGATTTGTCATCTTAAAATTTATTAAGGATCTCAATACAACTTATAAGCAATACAAACTTGGAGAGTTTTAATCATCGCGAGGTTGGGAATGTTGAGAGAAAGATCGAAGACCTGTGCTCAAATTCGAAAATCTTGTAACACTTTGTATCGAGTTATATGGAGGCATTATAGGCTCATTTGGAAGGTCTGATCCAAAGCTCAGTCACCTTAAAGGACCATAATTATCTTTAAAAATTCTAGGATTTATACAAATATTTCCAAATAGAAACGTCTCACTCAATAGGGTTGTGACA
Source organism: Pinus taeda (assembly GCA_000404065.3). Classification (NCBI taxonomy): domain Eukaryota; kingdom Viridiplantae; phylum Streptophyta; class Pinopsida; order Pinales; family Pinaceae; genus Pinus; species Pinus taeda. The sequence goes on from APFE031071374.1 coordinate 92,545, forward strand.
CTTTGAAGGAAAATCAATTTATCATCCTTTTAGGACTATTGAAATCCCTAAAGGTATAAACTTGCAATAGAACACTATAGATATCTCAAGGGACTAGATCTATTTTCAAAGGTAGCAAAAGGAGAAATTATGTGTAAGTGTTGAGCAACTACAAAACTCCGACCTGAACTCAAGAAGAGGATCAATCTATCACCTTGAGTACAACTTCTTAACTTAGCACCTTGGAAGCTTCTACTAAAAACAATATCATAGGAAGTATGAAGCTTGTGAAAGAAGAAGTTACCATTATCATCAGAAGGGAAATATCAGACCACCATAAGGAATGTTTGAAAAACATCTTATGGATATATTGAAGGGATAAGTGCATAGATATAGTTTTATGTGCCAATTAGAAGAAGACGCCTAGGAGAGAATCTAGGCCGACTTGAATAAAAGACCTTATAAGCTTGTTTTATAATGATATATTAACCCCAAGCTAGCGGGCCTACCTTGAGGAGCCTTGCTATTGGATGTTTCGATTGGGCTTGAGGAGACCGCCAGAGCTCATAGGTCATAGGTCAGAGCCTTACCTTAGACCTTTTCCTATCAAACTAGGACTTCCATTGGATCAGTACTGACTAGCCTCATGACTTTCCATACAAGAAGGAAGGAAAATTAGCGTTAATAAGCCCGCAACCAGTAAATAGTAATAAATAATTTCATCTACTTGACTTTATATATGTTATAATTTTGTTGTTTGATTGCCTAAATCTTTTTTTGAGTTATATTTGAGTCTCAAAACCCTCCCATATCATCAATGCATGCATCTACAATAACCATGTCAAATTTTAGCATACAAGCATAAACTGAAAAATTTTCAACGTTGGCCCCATTTTCAAGTCATGGGAAATCATAGGTTGAGATTACTTCTTTTGTGCAGGCTCCCCATTCCAAGTCGGGCTAACCCAACAAATCACCACATAAGTTCCCTTGCGTGCCCATCACACGACGTCCGCATGGGCACTCAAGCACCCTGCCTTCGTGCGGGCACGGATAGGGTGCGGTCGTTCTCCCTGCTATGCAAATCAGTGAACAAAAATCATTAGCTCATCAATGAAAACAAAATATTATCATTTGTTATTTCCATGTTGCATGATCAATATTCAATTATAAACCATCTCTTAACACATAAACATTAATTTACTTAATTTTATAAAAATCATTATGAGACCTCCTTGTGGGAACTCTGTTCATGGGCATTCATGGGACGACATTACTTCTTTTGTGCGGGCATCCCTTGCCAAGTTGGGCTGACCGACCAACTCATTGTATGAGCGGTCTCTCAGGCACCCCGTGTTCATTCGCTTATCAATGGTAACAAAATATTATATTTGTTAGTACCATGTTGCATAATCAATCAATTGTACACCGAATTTTAACACCCAAACATTACTTTAGTGATTTTTATAAAAAACATTATGAGACCCCTTGGTGGGAACTCTATTCATGGGCATTCATGGGATGGCCTTACTTCTTTTATGCAGGCGCCCCTTACCAAGTCAAGCCGACCCACCAACTCATTGCACGAGAGCCCCTGCTGGGCAAACGCCCTGGCGTGCCCAATATTTGATGCCCCATGGGCACTTAGGGCGACCACCTTCGTGCGGGCACCCCCAGGACATGGGTGTTCGCCTTGCATTGCAAATTAGTGAACAAAAATCATTATCTCATTGATGTAAACAAAATATTATCATTTGTTATTTCCATGTTGCATGATCAGTTTTCAATTATACACCGACTTTTAACACCTAAACATTAATTTACTTTATTTTATAAAAATCATATTTATGGGACCCCCTTGTGGGAACTCTGTTCATGGGTAGTCATGAGCCAACATTACTTCTTTTGTGTGGGTGCCCCCTGCCAAGTCGAGGCACCCCTTGCCATGTCGGGCTGACCCACTAACTCATCACATAGGTAACCTGGCCGGGTGAACGTCTTGGCATGAACAACACGTGACACCCCCATGGGTGTCAGTCACCCTGGCGTGCCCAACACGCGACACCCCCATGGGCATTGGGCACCCGAGAACCTCGCCTTCATTATCTCATCAATGACAACAAAATATTATAATTTTTTAGTACCATGTTGCGTAATTAATCAATTATAAACTGACTTTTAACACCCAAACATTAATTTAGTCAATTTTCTAAAAATCATTATGAGATCCCTTGGTGGGAACTTTTTTCATGGGCAGTCATGGACCAACCTTACTTCTTTTATGTGGGCACCCCTTTCCAAGTTGGGTCGACCCACCAAATCATCGCATGAGCACCCCTACCGGGTGGACGTCCTGGCATACACAGCTTGCAATGCCCCAAGGGGCACCCAGACGTTAAAGAGAAGGATAACACCATTGTCAATGCATAAGAGACTAGTTCGTTCAAGACACAAACATAGGTGACTAGTTTGTTCAAAGTGAGACACTTTATGAGATATATAATCACAACCATAATATAAAACATATTGATATTATTTTTCTTTCATCATTGTAATGTCATATTCTTTCTTAATGCCATATTTTGTATAATATAATTTAAAAACTTATTAATAATTCTCCATAAAAACCCATGATTATCCTCTAAATCCTCTAAGTCCAAATTAACCCCCTAAACAATATGCATTAACCCCCTAACACCTTATCCCCATTCCCCTAAGCCCTTAAACCCCTAACCCCTAAACCTTTTAATAGTAACCCCTTATCCCTAAGCCCATAAATTAATTAATCCCTAACTTTACCTAATGCCTTAATCAACCCTAACGAAAATAATAAAATAATATTTCTAGTCCACATCAAGATGACAACATAGTTCAAACACCTCCCAAAAGAATATTATAAAAATACATTTACAATAGAAAGATAATATAATTTACAATACAAAGACATACAATCTTGAATAGAATATACATATAAACCTTTACAAAAAAATCTACAATATAAAGACATATAATAAATCACTTACAAATGGAAGATACATGTCCGCCTTCAACGTGTCCATAGTCTCTACAATTCTTTTTAGTTGATATTACAATTCTCCTTGGCCTCAAGCCCCTGCAATTTCTACAACAACAATAACAATTTCCATCCTCAGAAGCCCTCGATGTCGATCTCACTTATCCTTGGTCTCCTTGAGGAATGTCATGTGACATTTTTTGTCACCAAACTTTTAGTGATGATTTTGTTCAAAAAATTAACCTCAAAATAAGCCTACATCCTTTCAAAATAATCACAACTAATATATATAGCAACTATGTCAAAGTTATATGATATTAGGGCCTCTACACACACACACACACACCCCACACCACACCACATACACACAACACACACGTTATATATATATTATATATATATATATATTATTATTTATTATTTATTTGATTATAATATTAATGTTATATTTATTTTAATTAGTCAAATTTATCAAAAGTAGTCCCATTTTAGACGTTGTCAGTGCAAAAAGCCATTAATGGCTGAATTGAACGTTATGCAACAACTATTTACCATTTGTAGGAATTTGGACAACACATTTTCATATTAAATATAGCGTCGAATATCCGACTGTAAAAGCACTACCGTCAGTTATTCGACCACAGTTGGGATTATAGGAAAATGTCTGATAATTGACGGGATAGAGAATTCTATCGAATATTGGATAGGTAAAGAACCACCATCGTGTATTCGACAGTAGTCGAGATTTTAGAAAAAAAAAAAAAAAAAAACATTTAACTCTGACACTTTTTCCAATTTTAGCCATTCCGTCGGATTCCACCATCGGAATTTCTGCCCAAATGTAGTAGTAGTAGCACACACATTGTGAGTGAACTCTGTTAACAAATCTTGGTGCATTGTCTATATTGTTCATTTTATGTTGATTCTTCATGGATGTTGCATTTATGGTATTTTCATGCTCTTTAAGCAATTTTGTTTAACATCACCGAAGGAAAGATCATGGATCATGTTGGTATGAGAGTGGTCTTCTTTGATGTGAATTGTGAGTGTGAATGCTTAATAGAGCCAAAATCAAAGAGGGTGAAGGGAAACTCGAGTTTGTTGACCTTGATTTGGACGTGTGACACAAAGAAATAAAATGGAGGATAATGACACGCGCACAAAGAATGAACAAGCTTTCCACAAGGCCTTCTACCAAATGGGAGATCGGGTGGAAAAATTGTTTGAAGATTATGAAAGGAGAATGGAAAAAGATGACAAGAAAAATGGAGCTCCAACAAATGACAATGCATCAGTACACCAAGGTGGAGAAGAACCTCTTGAATCTCCATCTTCAAGTTCAAGCTCTTCCTCTTCCCCTCATTCTCATCATTCAAATAGTCATTAGAAAAATGCTTCGAAAAATCCATTTTGAAAGTTAGATGTGAAAGATGATTTTCCCATGTTTAATGCAGAAGCTAATGCAGAGAAACTAAATAATTGGATTAGATAGATCAATGTCTAATGTCGTATACAATAGATCAGAGAAGATAAAACAAATATTCACTTGGCATCTCTTCAACTGGCAGGCACAACTCTTGTATGGTGGGAGAGAAAACTTCAGAAAGGCAGTCAACATAATGGTAAAATCCTTTCTTCATGGTCTGAATTTGTTTTTGCATAAAGATGGCAATTTTACCCATTGGTTTATAGCAAAAAACACATGATGGAATGACAAAACTCTAGACAGGGCAAAGGTTAGAATGTTCAAAGTTTTATAGAACAGTTTAGGAAGCAAGCATTGGAATTGAATATTCCTTTAGACTCACTAGAGACTTTGATAAAATACATTGGCGCTTTATACAATTATCTTCCATTCAATGTTGTTGTTTGATCCCACTAATCTAGATGAAGCTAGTGTGAAAGCAATTCATCTTGAAAGTAGGGGAAAACATGGACATGAAGATCATCCAAAGAAACCTTCATCTAAGCCTCAGAACAACAAGTTTAAAGGAAAAGGAAAGGGCATGAAGAAAACAACAATAGATAAAGAAGAAGGGAAGTATTCTTGCACTCATTTTAAGAAAGAAGCACACGATGAGGGGTGTTGTTGGAAGCTACATCCAAAATTAAATCCTAAGAAATTTGGTGGAAAAGGGAAGCATAAGATGGTTACTACAATGCAACAAGAACTTGGTTCCGATTTTGGTTATGAGACACATATCACAACCATTAGGGTACAAGGTAAAGGTTCCTTTCATGCTAGTTCCAATTTTGAAAGTAAAGCTCATGTTGATAAAAGAAAAAAAAAGTAAATTTTTTAATATAAGAGTTGTATTTAAGAACACAAAAGTAGAAACATTGATTGATCTAGATTCTCAAGTTAATTTTACCTTAGAATCAATTGTTAAGAAGTTGGTTTTGGAAATGAGACTTCATCCAAAACCCCATCTTCTTGGTCGGGTGTGCAATGATGCAAAACTTGATGTCATCAATCGGTGTAGGCTTTGGTTTTCCATTGCTTCAAGGATGGCAGATGAGGCTGATTTAGATAATGCCCCACTTGACATTTGTGGTACAACCTTGGGAAGACCACACTTTTATGATAGGCATAAAATCTTCTTTAGGCATGAGAACAAGTACCATCTCACCAAAAATGGGGTGGAATATATTGTTAGAGCTCATTGCATGAAAGTCAATTCAACCCTTGTAAGTGTTTGATAGATGAAGAGACTCATCAACTCTAGCAAGAAGTGTATGCTCATGGTTGTGAGGACAAAAGATTTAAACAAAGTCTTTTGGTAGAAAACACATGAGAGAATTTTTTGGCCGACGCGTTTCGAACCAACAAGTGTGGTTCATCATCTGGTCCTGATGATGAACCACACTTGTTGGTTCAAAACACGTTGGCCAAAAAATTCTCTCATGTGATTTCTACTGAAAGACTTTGTTTAATTCATTATGGATCATAGAATCTTGAATACAGAAAGGACAAAAGACGTTGAGGCATGTAATGCTTTCAAAGGTTGTAATCCTTCTAGAATGAAAGAAATGTTTCATATTGTCTCTAGCTATGATGATATTTTTCAGGAACCAAATCAATTCTCTTTTCACTCTAAAATAGGTTTGCATAACAAGGGATTTGATCCCTGTTGGTAGATTCAGACTTAATATGGATCTAAGCTGGTTTATATATATTATATTATTATATATTTAATATATATATATAATTATATATATATAGGTTTTATTATTAAAATAAATATTTTAAAAGTAATAAAAAAAATTATGGCCTTATTGGTTGAAATTATGAATAGTATATGGTTTTCCTTTCGGAATTATTGAATTCCTTATATTATTTCTAAATTAGTTTCATCCAATTTTTAACTCTTTTGTAATAATATTTAATTTATTTAACTAATATTTAAGTTATCTCTTAATTTTTATTATTTATATTTCAATGATTTTTTTTTTTCATTTTTTTTGGTTGATTATTGATTTGAAATTTTGGCATCTCTCACTCAATTTATTTAGCTTAGACCTTATTAGGCTTCTCATGGATAAAAAAGAATTAATTAAAACTCCTAAAATTTAAAATTTAATTCATTTAAAAAAATATTTAAATAATCAAAACATAATAATTCATAAACTTATTTTAATTAATCAAAAATAAAAAAATTTTAAATACATCCGACATTTTTATCTAATTTTTATAAATTAAAATTCATTTTTGGATTAAATATTTTTTCTTCATCAAAATTTCTACTCATATTTTCCATCAAACTAGGTTGATCTGTTGCCCACCCAAAAAAAGAAAAAAGAAAAAAGCAATTTAAACATAATCCAAATCCAAAGAAAAGAACATGATACACTATATCTACATAAATGAAAATTTTGAGGATGTAGATACATAATTCAACATGGGAGATATAAATGAAAATTTTGAGGATGTAGATACATAATTCAACATGGGCTGGAGTAACAAAGGACATAGACATTGTATGTACATAAATGAAAACTTTGAGGATATAGATACATAATTCCACATGAGCTGGAGTGTGCTATAAAAGTGCTTTAGCTTGGTTAAAAGTTTATCTTTTTTGGATGTAATAAAACAGGGTAAAGGCCCAAGCCAAAGGCATTTGGTAGGAGTGAAAATCTTCCAAGTCTGCTTCGTTAAAAGTTCATCTTTGTTGGATTTAAGGAAACAGGGTAAAGGTCCAAGCCAAAGGCCTCTAGTAAGAGTGAAAACCTTCCCCGTTATAGACCACCAACAAAGAATTCCAAATAACTTGGTTTTTCTTAAATAACATATAAATTAACCTACATTTCGAAATAACAACCAAAAGTTCATCTTTGTTGGATGTAAGAAAACAGGGTAAAGGTGGAAGCCAAAGTCCTCTAGTAAGAGTGAAAACCTTCCTAGTTATAAACCACCAACAAAGAATTCCAAATAACTTGGTTTTTCTTAAATAACATATAAATTAACCTGCATTTCGAAATAACAACCAAAAGTTCATCTTTGTTGGATGTAAGGAAAAGAGGGTAAAGGTCCAAGCCAAAGGTGTCATACCCCCAAGCCTACGGTGGTCTTTCAACCATGCCGGCGAGGTGCGGCACCACCGAACACTTTCTTTTTAAAATACTCGTGCACATGGACTATGACTAATTCACTTTCTCCTACTTAGTTTGTGATTCTCAACCAAGTATTATTATGCATAACCTTTATACAAATGAACACCCATACTCATTCATTATCATCAACAATTATAAAAGAGAACAACAATTGCACCATATAAAGGGAGGGCAACTCCCTGAACAATGAGTCTGCCCAACAATATATATTAATCAGTCTTTTTCAATAATACAAGCTTCACAAGTATTCTTGGAAAAATCCAAGTCTATACTTAGCCACTTTTACAATAGAGGCAAAACAACCTTTTACAATCCTTCGTGCATTCCTTGCACGATGGGTGGGTGCTCACCCGAGCCACCAAGACACCCTCGTCAATCCCGGCACAAATCTGCACACCAATCCACTCACAGCACACCTTGCCCAACCTTCAACCAAGTGCGAGTTACCACCATGCGCTTCTACAACTTAAGCGCATGAGCTATGCGCTCATACTTTGTCCCTTTTGCGCACTTCCCAACTGCACCTCTATGCGAAGTCCTTGAGTGATGATCGAATGGATTGATCGATTGATTGAACTCCCAAATCATGTCCAATATATATGTGTTGGAGGTGGGTGGGTGGCTTGCCCAGCCGACCACCATAACCGAGTTTACACACCCCTTCAATACGCTTGAATGCCCATGGATAGGTCGGCCTACCCATTATTCAACATGCTCCAAGAGCGCGTATGAACATCCCCTCTCCATCGCATATCTCATAAGTGTTGAACTGTTTCGTTGCATGCAACTCGCCTGAACGTCGCATTTCCGTGTCACTCCACCCACGCATGGTTGTGCACGCCCTCCGTCGCATCGCACAACGCCCGCCCGGTGTGTGTGCGCCCGGGCGCCCGGCGCTTGCGCATCACACAACAACGAAGGCGTTACATCCTCCTCCACCTGAAGTCGTTGTCGTCCTCGACAACATAGCATCCTCCAAGCATCAATATCCATGATGTCAACTCCTCCACATATGGCAAATATCCCTGCAACATATGTAGGACTCCCTCTCCACCATGCCTCATCTCAGCAACCAAATGTCACCAAGATAATCCATACCAATGCATACATCCCATCGGTATGTCATATATCAGATGTCCATGATCATCGACCACCCTGTAACAATCTCCCCATGCTTCTCTTCACCATGGAAGGCTGGTCCCTCCAACTCAAGCTACATGTCCACTGCAACAATGTGACAAACTCCATCATGTTATCAACACCATGTGCATAACTGTCATCAACAAGTGCTAACACAACTCCATTATGTGCCAACATCTCATCTCATCAATCTGTCAAGTGTCCCATGTGAACACCTCTGCCATGTGAACCATGTGAACACCTCTCTGTCATGTGTCCCATGTGAACTGCCCTCCTCAATGTCAACAGCTCCATGTGTCCCATGTGTCTCGCTGTCATGATACTCAACATAATGCTAACATGCCCTTGTGCACTTCCGAACCACATGTCTGAACTAGTTGGGTAGCTAATCCAACCATCACGCTCAAGCCATGAGAGTGAACAAACTCATATCACCATCAGTCGTTCTCAAAACATTTGCCACATCCTGAACTCATCAAGAATAAACCATGCTCAGGTCCATGAAGTAGCCCTCATCTCATCTGCAACATGTCATGATGCTTGATGCCAAGCAATCCCTGCACCATCATACCTGCTCAAACTGCTTAAAGGGACTCACTACCATGAGTAGCTAACAATGAGCCCCATCTTCTTGTCCATCTAAGAAGATGTAGAGGGGTTAGAGTCGGAAGGCTCACCCTCACTAATCATCTCAATCCATCTATCAGGATCCTCAATCTCCATCCTTTGTAGATAAGTGACCTGGTCCTCCCCTCGAACATCCAGCCTCACATACAACTCCTCATCATCATCATCATCCTCAACCACTTCTAGCCTTCTTGACAAGTCCAAGATACTATCTGAAAGTGTCTTGATGACCAATGATTGTTCGGTAAGCTTTGTCTCAACCATGGACAACTGCTTACTCATGTCACCCAATTTCTTCTCATCCCCCATTTGCATCACTGCCAACTTACAATCAGGCCTTGTTACCCCAAAGGTAGGCACACCAATGGGTACATCTTCCCTTCCATCGTAAATGTACAACTTCTTCAAATGTGGAACAATCATAGCATCATATTGTTTCATAAATTCCATCCCTAGCACAACCTCATAGTCATCAATCTACACTATAGTGAAATCCACCTTCCCGGTCCATTCACCAAGTGTTGTGTCCACCTGTTCAGCTACACCAAGAACTTCATCCGGAGGAGAATTCACTGTCTTCATATGTGCCTTGATAGGTACATATTTCAGCCCAATCCTTCTCGCAGTATCTTCACCCATGAAGTTGAGAGAAGCCCCACTATCCACCATAGTGAGTATATCAACACCTCCAACCTTTATCCGAACATACTCTAACTTATTCCTCTCAGGATCCTTCCGAGAGATCACCTCTGTAGCAGCAGCAGCTCCAAGTATCTGCATCATCCCCACAGAAGCACCTTCCTCTTTCGCATTAGATTGTGCTATAGCAGCCACTTTCGGTTTAGAAGGACAATTCTTCACCGTATGTGGTCCAACACATATCCAACACTTCAAGACCTTCTTCGTCTTCGAACTATCATCCGATTTCGAAGCATCATATTTCTTCTTATCTTTCGGTTTATCGGACTTCTTCTTCCTATCATTAGAAGTCTCATCATAATGCTCCACCAACCTGTCCACAGCAGCAAAAGCCTCTTCAAGTGTTCTAATCCTTTGTCTTTTCACCTCATTGCATGCCCAAGGCGTCAACCCAATAATGAAATTGAACACCTTGTCTCTCTCCGCCATGTCAGGAAGTTCTAGGACCACACTTGCAAACTCCCGCTGATATGTTTGAAGGTTCCCTATCTGCTTTATGAATTTAATCTTCATCCTTGCTTCCCATGTTTCATCCTGAGGACTAAAATGGGCTTGCAAAGCTCCTTTCATCTCATCCCACGAAGTGATGTCACTAGCACTGCCACTGGCAATCTGGTCCATCCTCCTTCGCCACCACATCTTAGCATCATTTGTTAGAAACTGAGCAGCTACCTTGACCTTTGTCTCATCATCAGATAGACCCAATTGTTCCAAGTATTGCTCCATGTCCCACAAAAAGTTGCCAAGAGTCTTTACACTCCTTGTACCATCGAATGATTCTGGTTCCTTGACTTTCACATGAGGCACTCCTCCACCTGAGCCATGCCTCACGGCCTTCTTCAACACCGCAACCTCATCCTTGGCTTGATCAAGAGATTTCTCCAAGTCCCTGATCTTTGCAAGACCTTGGTCCCTTGCTTCTTCAACCTCCTTGACCCTTAATTCAAGTTGTGTACACATAAGATCAGTGTACTTGTGTTGAGTTCGGAGTTCATCAAGCTCATCCTTCATCTTCAAAGTTGTCTCTTGCTCTTTCACGACCAAGTCAATATTCTTTTCCCAGTGAGCTTCCAAGTCCTCCATCCTCTCCAACACTTTTTGAATAAGCCCAAGGGTAGTATCATTGGCATCACGACTAGACCGAACTTGAGATTCAGCCATTGCTAGTAGCCTTCTCCTTCTTTGCAACCTAGTCTCGACCATGCACCAACTTCACTTGCAACCCAATTCCTTGATGCAACACTTATGAGGAAGTGTTTCATCAACCTCTTTCCCTGCAAGAACCTGTCACCACAGTCACTTCTTCCAAGTGTATGAGTACACTTGTTTCACCCTTCAACACCTGTTCAAGAGCTCTGATACCAACTGTCACGCCCCCAAGCCTACGGTGGTCTTTCAACTGTGCCGGTGAGGTGCGGCACCACCGAACACTTTCTTTTTAACAATACTCATGCACATGGACTACCCCTAATTCACTTTCTCCTACTTAGTTTGTGATTCTCAACCAAGTATTATTATGCATAACCTTTATACAAATGAACACCCATACTCATTCATTATCATCGGCAATTATAAAAGAGAACAACAATTGCACCGTATAAAAGGAGGGGTAACTCCCTGAACAATGAGTCTGCCCAACAATATATATTAATCAGTCTTTTTCAATAATACAAGCTTCACAAGTATTCTTGGCAAAATCCAAGTCTATACTTAGCCACTTTTACAATAGAGGCAAAACAACCTTTTACAATCCTTCATGCATGCCTTGCACGATGGGTGGGTGCTCACCCGAGCCACCAAGACACCCTCATCAATCCCGGCACAAATCTGCACACCAATCCACTCACAACACACCATGCCCAACCTTCAACCAAGTGCAAGTTACCACCGTGCGCTTCTACAGCTTAAGCGCATGAGCTATGCGCTCATACCTTGTCCCTTTTGCGCACTTCCCAACTGCACCTCTATGCGAAGTCCTTGAGTGATGATCAAATGGATTGATCGATTGATTGAACTCCCAAATCATGTCCAATATATATGCATTGTAGGTGGGTGGGTGGCTTGCCTAGCGGACCACCATAACCGAGTTTACACACCCCTTCAATACACTTGAACGCCCATGGATAGGTCGGCCTACCCATCGTTCAACATGCTCCAAGAGTGCATATGAACATCCCCTCTCCATCGCATATCTCATAAGTGTCGAATTGTTTCGTCGCATGCAACTAGCCTGAACGTCGCATTTCCGTGTCGCTCCACCTGTGCGCGGTCGTGCACGCCCTCCGTCGCATCGCACAACGCCCACCCGGTGTGTGCGCGCCCAAGCACTAGGCGCTCGCCCGTCGCACAACAACGAAGACGTTACAAAAGGCCTCTAATAAAAGTGAAAACCTTCCCATTATATACCACCAACAAAGAATTTCAAATAACTTAGTTTTTCTTAAATAACATATAAATTAACTTGCATTTTGAAATAACAACTAATAATAACTCTCTCGTTACTAATTTAACAATTAAATATTCAAAATATATATATATATATACATAACTCTAACACCATCCAAAAACAAATAGCCACAAAATTGAAGCACTTTCAATGTTCAATAAATGTTAAAAGTCAAAAGTCATCCCTACACTGTGCGTGATCGATATCAAATCCATGTTTCCCTTTTGTATGGTATTTTAGTACCAAAAATTTCCAAGTGGGGGACGGAATTTCCTCGGCACAGAAGCAAAGAATCAGATTTCTCTGATCAGATTAGCTATGTTTAATTATCTTCCGTCGGGCAGATCACGTCGAATATTTCGACACGTGGCACATAAAACATTATTATTTTACTGTGACTGTTCTGATTGAGATTTAACTTCCTTTCTGATGTCACGCAGTCGTCGCATTGTGACCGCTGCTCACGGCGGAATGGGTTCCGTTACGCGCAATTCACGGCCACAAACTGCAATCAATTTCGAATAAAATTCCTGGAAATGATGGTAACAGTACAATTTGACATAGTAACGCTTACGGTCAAATCTTTGGTCGGCTTTTGAGGGCGAGAATACAACTGAGGAAATGGGCATCCATGACGCGTATTGTCAATTCTTTGGTCGGTTTTTAATGGCGAGCATTATTTTCTAGAAAACATCATAATCCAACCTATGATTTGTTCAAAAATTCAAGCCGTGTTTTTATATGTTTAGGAGTTGTTTCTGGTATTTTTGTTGGGCAAATTTGTATGAAGTTTGTCAGAATTTGTGAGAATTGAAGTTTGAGTGATGAAAATTCTACGGTATTTATAGAGTTAAATTTATATACTAGTTGTTTTTAGTATGAGTTTTTGGAAGTTTTTTTATGGATCTAAAATTTTACTGAAATTTATTGAAATCACAAGTTTGATGGATAACCCTTGCACCATAGAAATACTTTAGGAGTTTTTCAGGGTGCCCAATTCATATATACACTCAAAAAACTAGTTTAAATCATAATTATCAAATTTGAATTCCGATTTGGATTGGAATTCGGAAAAAAAATCGACCTATATAAAATTCAATACGAAAAAAAAATTCGACACTTAGACATCTTACAATCCTTATATATATATATATTATATATATATAAACATATTATATTCAAAATTTTACAAAAATATAAAAGTTGTATAGTTGATTTTTTTCCAAAATAGAGCTACTGTTTTTTTTGTTATAAAAAAGTTATTGTATTTGCAACCATTTGTTATTTATTAATTTCTGTGAATGTAAGAATTTCTTTTCTTAATTGCATATTTGTAATTTTATAAAATTTCTAATATAGAAATTACTATTTTTTGTTTTTTTTTTGTTTTTAAATTTATATATATATTATATTTTTCAATAAAAAATTATCAATTTGTTAAAATAGGAAAAGTTGGTATTTTCTGTATTCAAGCTTCTGTAATCGCATAATGAATTAAACAAGGTGATATTTCTTATTAGAAAAAAAAAACGATTTTTATAGGACATATATATATATATGAAAATTTATGAAAGGTAATTGATCTTAGCATCAACTTTGTCTTTCTCTACATTATTTCAATTTTCCACTAAGGTTTCCTAGTTCCAAACTTGTTTTGCCCACCATTGTATTATTTTCACCAACGTTGTGAAGATCTCAACTTGTATTTTTCCAATGGATCAACAAAGCAGAACTGGAATTAAAAATTTATTCAAATACATCAACAAAGCAACGCTGGAATTAAAATTTTACCTTGCCGATTCCTATTCAACAATTAAAAATAAGTTTTTAATTTAATGAAATAAATGTAAATTTTATTTTTTTAACAAAATAAGTAAAAAATGAGTAAATCAATACTTTTAAATTTACATACACACAACACCATCTTCTGAATTTATAAAATATATTTAAACAATGTTTGAAAATCCCTTAATTTAAAAAATTCATATTTATTTAGTCAACCATGTGGATGGGTATATATCAAACTTCCAAATCTATTTACCATATACCTTGCGTATGGCCATTGTTAGGTGTAACGAAGCACAGGTCATTGTTTGGTGTGACGAAACACATTAAGTATTCATGTTCAGATTCGAAACACATTCAAGTTAAGGGACGAAGCAGGAGACAACGAACTGGCATTGGACTTTGACAAAAATATTGCACAGTACATTTACCGAATTAATCGCGGTACCGAACCTAACTGATGAATTAACACATTTTTTTTCCTGGGACGAACTTGGTAACTATGGTTTAAATAGCACCAAAAACTCTAAAATGTCAACTAAAGACAACTCCAATAAATATATATATATTCAAAAATTCAATTTAAACAATAATTTTTAATACAAATTGTTTTTCCTAATTTCAACTAAAAACTCCCAGATATAATTAAAAAACACCAAAATTCAATTATCTAGATAATTTTTCTTTAATTATTATTTTGTATAATTTCTCTTTAAATTTGAATTTCATAAGAATTTTGTTACGAATTTATACTATGACATGAGTTGCTAAAAAAGGTGAGATTTTACTTTTGCCTACACATTAACCGATATGATTATTGATCCAATCAAAATTTTTGGATGTGTAAATTTTATTTTTAATGTAAAAAGAATAAAAGGGAGTTTTATTTAATTTATTATTTTTAATTATTTGAATGGGATGAGTTTTAAAATATTTTTTTAATCAAATTACAAATTTATAAAAAAATATTTAAAAAAAGTTCCAGTTAAAAATTAGAAAATTATTATAATTAACATTTATTATAAAAATTTTTAATTATAAAGATTAATAAATTTTTATATTCTAAAAAAAAAAGAAGTTAAATGGTTAGTTGAACGAGAGGCTTATTCTACAATCCAATATGATGTGTAAGCATGTCTGTTGGTCACCCTACAACCTACTATGATGTCATGTCCGTCATCCTACAACCCAATATGATGTGTAAGCATGTTCATATGTCATCCTACAACCTAGTCTGATGTATAAGCATGTTCATTGAAATTTTACTCATGTTGACCAAAATTAAAATTAAAAAAATATAAAATAAATAAAAAATAAATAACTATATAAAACATTTAAATAATGTGAACTCATTAAAAAATTACACGTGAACAAATTGAATCCCTCTCAACTCATGTTAATTTCGTATTTAAGATAGATCTAAGACTAATAAACATTTACCTACTTTCCCATTATATATTTCACATTGACGAAATAAAAAATCCTAAAAATTATAAAACTATATATTTCACATTGACGAAATAAAAAATCCTAAAAATTATAATTTTATTTCAAATTTATTATTGTTATTAATAAAATATTTAATATATAACTTAAATATATTAAAAAACATATAAGATTCTTAATAACAAAGACTCAATATCAGAATGTCATTTTCATATGGTGAGTCCTGTCACCAAGATATTGGATTATCTGTATTGTGTGTCAAGTAACATTTAGATGTTTGAAAGTATTAACTTGTAACTTGTCATTGGTCGAGAAGGTGGACCTTTATAAGACAACATCCACCAAGAAATATAACCCAAAGTTTATAGGCAAAGAACAAATATATGGATGGTGAGGGGCTCTCCCTCTATCCACATTGGGATAATAACGATGAAGTCCTTGAGGAAATCCAAAGTATTATGAGGCATGAAGCACTACAAGATTTGCTCACGCCTGAGGTATATTCTAGGAAGGTAAAGTTAGGATGAATGCAATGGAAGTAAAGGAAAGAAGCGAAAAAAAATTAGATATTTTGCTTTTATTTTTTAATAAATTTAATTAAAAAAATTAAAATCCTCCACATACCATTCATGTTGACTAAGAAATAAGGGCAAGTTAGTGTTCGAGCATGGGATTATATCTTTCAAGTAAAGTTTAAAATGGAGATGACTTTTTCTAGGTTATATCTTTCAAATAAAATTTAAAATGGAACATGAGATTATATCTTTCAAGTAAAACTTAAAATGGTGAAGATTTTTCTAGGTTACATCTTTCAAATAAAATTTAAAATGGAGATAATTTTTTCTAAGTTTTTTAAATATAAATTATCCTTTGAAAAAGATTGGTCAATCAAAATAACTATAAGTTTAGTGAAATTAACTTGGATTTAGTGAAATTAACTTAAATTATTTAAGACCATGAAAGTCTCTAATTTTAAGTACCTAATTAACACATCATAAGGGGAATTAGGTCAAACATTTTCTAGAATTTATATGCTATATCTTAAAAATTACAATATTCTTTTTTTTAAGCATAAACAATATTGTTTGGAAATGTTTAAAGGAAGATCTCCATTCATACTTTAGATGCAATAAATTATACTAAATACATTAATAAGAATGAGCACACTTGCTCATGAAGAAGGGGAATACATATCATTGAGGAGGAAAGATAGAATGAAGAAATGTCAAATTAAATTTACGTGTTTTTTTTTTTTCATTTTTATCCTCTAAAAAAGCATAATTTACTATCAATATAAAATAAAATTACATTATGTTGATACATGTCAGGCATGTATTCATATGATAGTAAAAGTTGTTACTGAAGATGTTTACAATGTATACAAAAAATGTGAAAATTAGTTTATATGGGGTGTTGTTTAGAGGTCCTAAAGGAGCATATATATGATATAAATACAAAATATAAAGTCAAGGTTGTGTTGAAAGCCTATTTCAATTGTACTATAGCTGAATATAAAAGAAAAAACCAAAAGTGTAGTGCTTTTTCTTGTATATGAGGTATCCTCCTCTATAAAGGGCCTCTAATAGAACTCTTGAGCCTCGTCCTCATGATACTTTGTAATCATCCATGTCATGCGAGCCAACGTAATACCCTCTTTAGAGACGGTTTCTGTCATGGAGTTGTGTTCCCTGTAAATATGAGAAATAAAGAAGAATGAGAAGACATATTTTAGACACTTTATGTCATTCACCAGTGGTTGAAGTCTTAGATTATGACATTTGTTTGTGCATCTTGCCCAATTTATAATCAACTAGGAGTCCCCAAAAAGCTTAAGAGATAAAATGTTTGGTTCATGGGCAAACATTAGTAATAGCTTGAGGGCGATAAGTTCAACATAGTTATTAGAACCTTCACTTAGTCTTATCTTAATGAGGAAATAATGATTGTCATCTAGGTGGAGGAAAATACTGCCTCCACATATTTTCGGTTTACCCTGAGCTACCTCATCGAAGAAACCCCATGGTTTTGTCTTGTTGATTTGGGGAGGTGGAGCAATTCTGGTGCTTGCTACAGGTGATCCAGGATGGCCAGGACTTGAGAAACAATTGATTTCGAAGGGATCATAATGTCCTTGAAGATTATCTTATTCCTATCTAGTTAAATTCCCCAGCATGATAGGAGAGGGAGAACAATGAAATCTTTAGTTCCTTCGTTGTTGCACCATGCTTGTCAGGCTTCCATTATATTTGGTCTAGACCAACAACAAGCTCGTCCTAGGATTGAAAGAGAGTAGATGCCAATGGGATTTAGAGTAGTAGCATTCAATCAACAAAGTGGTAGTTAGTTTCATCTGTTGATTTACAAAGATTGCACTAGCCCGATCCTTCTTTTTTCTATCTCCTTCATAGGAATTCCCAGGTGGGGATTTTGTTTTCTAGCATGCACGACATGAACAATCTTGATTTGGATGGGAATTTGAGTTTCCATTGCTGGTGCTACCAGTCCTCCAAAGGATCTGAAACTTGGTATGAAATGATGGTGAGATAACCTTCTTTAGGGGTGTAGGACCCCTAACTGGAGACAATCCAAACCAGTTCACTAGGGTCATCTGTGATGTGGATATGGGCCCCTCTTAAAGCTTGGGTGTAGGTGTACCAATGTCTTTTGAAATGTCGTGGTAAATTCAATTGGCCCACAGATAGCAATTTTTGATATCTGAGTGGATTCTAATGGGGATTTGTGGCCTTATTGAGAGTGAAGGGTCCATGTTCATGTAGAAGGATGATTAGATCCTCAGGAATGTTATGGGAATTGTTACTTTCAACCCATGGATCTATTCCCAGGAAGAGACAAGTTCCCTCCCCCACTTTCCAAGAAAGTACATCTTTAATGAGGGGGAAGGAGTTGATGATGGCCCTCTAGATTATGGAGGAATTTTCCTTGAGGAACAAAGGAAAGAAATATTTCTTGTAAACCACTAAAGTCCACAGAATTTGAGTAGAGATAAATCTCCATCCCACCTTTTTCTTCCAATGCTTGGGAGAAATAGGGTAGATGTTTCAATCCCCAACCCTCCCATGCCTTGGGAATAGATATTTTGGCCCATTTTACCCATGGGAAAGCAACTTTCTTTAAGGTGCTAGGCCGTAAAAAATTATAACATAATTTTCGTATATTGTTGAGGGTGCCTTTTGGAATCCAGGAAAGTGACATCTTGTAGACTGGACTGGCTTCTAGGATTAATTTGATTAGCATTAACCGAACAAATCTTGATAACCAATGCATACTCGAGGATTTAAGCCTTTTTTCAATTTTGGCTAGAATCCATTTCCAGTCAATGTTGTTGTAGGAATTTGGTTTGAGGAGGAAACCCAAGTATTTAAAACAATTTTCCAAATTGGCCAAGTTGAAAGGAAATAAACACAGATGGAGTCCCAGCTCACCCTCACTGAGGCCAAAAGGAGTGAGGGATGATTTAAGAAGATTTGAAACCATATAAATGACATATTCAAAGAATGAAATAGTTTATCTGATTTCTCAAGAATACCTTCACAATCCACTACTAAAGATAAGGACATCATCAACAAAAGGAAGGTGTGTGATATTAAGAGTGGGGGCTACCTTGAGGCCTTAAATACCATTCCTTCTTCATTCTTCCTCTAGATATATGTTGAGACCTTCTGCAATCAATAGAAAGAGGAGTGGGGAGAGGGGACATCCTTGAATTAATCATTGTTCACCTTTGAAGAAAGGGGAGGTAGATTTGTAAATGAGAACAACAAAGGAGGCTAAGGAAATACAACTCATGACCCATTTTACAAAGTCAATTCTAAAGCTCAAGTGGGTAAGGAGAATTCAGATGAATAACCAACTACCTAGATCAAAATCCTTGGATAGGTCGATTTTAAGGATGGCTCCCTTCAAGCGGCATTGCTTTGGACTGCAGAGGCCCTCCTTAGTAACCTCTATCACCCTTTGGGCCCCTTAGCTTGCATATCATGCTGCTTATATTTCTCCCTTTGGTGTAATTATAAAATAACTTGGTTTTTTCGTCGCCTACCTCACAAAACTATAACTCATCTTTTTAGTCTCCAGGTAGCTTCAATGTCAGCCAAGAGGCTTTTCTTCCTCCCCTCTAATCATAAAATCATTTCCCTCGATTCCTCTGAATCATAGTTGTTAGTAGATTCCTCTAATATTTCCTTTAGGCCAACTTCCACTTCTTAGAGTTCTTTTGTATCCTTAGCTTTTTACAGACCAACCATTTAATGAATGTCTCCTTCACTAATCTGAGGTTATGTGCAAATTGTGCACCTACCGAGATAGACAACAAAAGATCAAATGGCCTCAAGGTAGATTTAAATATCTCTACAAAAATCTCATTTCCAAGTCAGGATGAGTTGAATTTGAAGGGGTTGGGATTTTTTGTCCCATTGCTTTAATTTTAGGCATGACTAGGGAATGGTTCGAGCCTCCACCTTCCCTGATCCATTGCCTTATCTGGGTCAGTCTATACACCACTTGTTCAATAATTAAAAAAAGGTCAAGGCGATTTGCAATTTGAACTTATCCCATTCTTTTATTACCTGAGATAGGTCTGAGCTTGATCAGTTCAATATTGATAAGATTGTGGTTGCTCAGAAATATGGAGAAATAAGTTGAGTTAGGATCTACCTAGGTGTGGGGGCCCCAGCCCTCAACTACCCCATAGAAAAATTGAGATACCTCCCCAATAATAAGATTGTCCTCTGAGATGCAGGATTTCATTGAGAGGGAGTCCCAAAAAGGGATTTTGTTCTGAGGTGGACCATATACATTGAGAATAGGGAAATCGAAGTTGAGCTCCATTGATCTGAATTTTAGATCAATAAAAAGACCCACCCCCAAACATTTAGGGATTTAATGTATCGAGGTTTCCATCTTATCGCTTGACCGCCCATTCAACCTCTTGGGAATGTTTTTTCCATTTGAACATGAGAGAATAATAATTTCAATTAGATGGAGTGGTTATGATTTTGGAAAAAAACATAAATTATGTATATGACCATTACATTGAAATGGATGATATGTGTATAAAAAATAATATGCACTGTCATGATTCATAGAAAGTGACTATAATGGGAGTGGTGATGTTAGATGGTCAATATTTAAAATTTCTTTAGTTGATTAAATTTTTCATCTTTGCAATACTAAGAAAAAAGAGCATGAAAAGTACTTTCTTTTTAAATGTTGTGTACACACAATAAATTTTAATTTTAAAATAATTGTAATAATATTAACATTTTTAAGCTTTTAACTAATCAAAACCATAACAAATTAGAAAAAAATATCAAATATTTTTTAATATAAAATATATATTTTTTAAACAAATCAATAGATTCCTCATATTTATTTATAAAATTTATAACATAATTAATATCATTATTATTATCACCAACCTAGATCCATTCTTAACTCCAAATCAACCAAGCTCCCACAGGAATTAAATATCTTGACATGCAAACCTCTCTTAGAATGAAAATAAATTTGATCCCTCTTGGCTCTTGGTAGATCGAGAGTTAGGATGGATATAGGCTAGTGATATAGGTTAGTTATTACTTGATGCAAAGGATTTGTTTGTTGATCACTATTAGTTCAGTATTGACCAATACAAATTATAATCTTTAACTTTGAAAAATAAATATATATTTTTTAATATTATTAAAAAAAACAATTCAAACATTTGATTGGACCATAACTTGAAGGTCTTATTGCAATATTTGCACAATATAATGCCACGTGGATAATTGTCTTACATGTTTTATGCCATAGTTTATGGATATGGTTGTAATATTCATGCATAATTTTTAGATATTTGTGTAGTGATTTTTTATTCTTAAGCTTTGCAAGAAAAATCAAAAAATAAAATCCTTGAAAATCACTTATACTCAAGTAAATAACATATTTACCATCAATTACTTCCCACCATAATTTAAGCAAATATTTGCATAAAAAATTGATAGGAATAAGAAATAAAGTAAAGAATAAATTATTTTAACGTCCACTAGGCTAAAGATAGCTTATTGGATAGATTTCTTCTCCACCTGGCTCTTGTATTCAACCCTTTTCCTTTGAAGTCTCACAATAAACTCTCCCAGCTTCTCAACAAACCCCTTGTTAAATAGATTATCCCAAGAGCTAGTTGCCAGAATATCTGCATAAATTTCCTGTTGTCTTTGAAGGCCTCATATTCTAAAATGAAATGCTTTTCTATTTCCACTTTTTCGAAAGAGAAAAAAATACATACTCTTTCCTCCCACACTTCTTTTGGCATTTTCCAGCATCCTGTTTCACCACGGAGTTGATGAGAATTAGTCCTTAGTTGAGAAATAAGAATTTTTTTCTCTCCAGGAAATATTGGCCCCTATGTACGCTTTTTGTTAATGATTATGAGTGGGATTAATCTCTTCAATATTGTACC
This sequence comes from Pinus taeda, assembly GCA_000404065.3. Classification (NCBI taxonomy): domain Eukaryota; kingdom Viridiplantae; phylum Streptophyta; class Pinopsida; order Pinales; family Pinaceae; genus Pinus; species Pinus taeda. The sequence continues at coordinate 114,754 of APFE031071374.1, forward strand.
TTTTTTCTTTCTCCCTAGCTCCTTCTCTCAAGTACGTTTGTGGAACTTATCCATAACAAAATATTTTATCTCTTTATTGTTTGTGGGACACATGCCCAAGCAAATGCCCCATTTACTATACCATTTGTTAGTTTTCCGCATCCAAGTCTTCTTTTTTTTGCACAATATCTCATTAACCACAACCTTAGGCCATCTTTCCTCTTCCATTTTTCAATATTTTTTTAAATACCTTATGACTCGCACCATAACAATTGCTTCAATAGGAGCAACCTCTGTTTCACTTCACAAGATAACATAAGGAACTGCTTGAATTTGTTTGTAATCAAACGCTTCTGAATTTTCTCATTTTGCTTCCACTACATGTTGGATGTACCAGTTCACAACCATAGAGAATCACTAAAATCCAAAAAAGAGTTAGAGTGGTTTTTCAATCCCATAACTCTACCTCTCTGCACCTATTTTGAAAAGCATAAAATGATTTCCAACCCCCCAAAGTTCTTTTCTTTCTACAACTATGCCAACTTAGATTTCCGTTGAAGTCAATTCTGAGGTATTTGTAATCTGCAACTTCTTCCAGAATTATGCCTTAAAAGTATAACTTATGTTGGTTATGTTTTCTTTCGTTAGAGAAAACCACTACTTTCATTTTGCTAACATTGACTTCCATCCTCACCCTTTTGCAAAAATGCTCAAGGGAAAGTAAGTGCTCTTGCAAACCCAGATCAGATTTAGCAATCTGAATAAGGTCATCTGCGTATAAAAGAAGCCAGATAAAAAACTTTCCCAAATGGATACCATCACCCCCTTGCGAACTTAGCCACTCTCTAAGCTTTTCAATATATAAACCAAAAAGGGTAGGAGACAATGGGCGACCTTGCTTGACCCTGATATTGCTTCTAAAACTTTCAGAAACTGCTGAAGTTCTTATTTTGACTTTCAGCTCTTCATACAACCTATGCACAACTGCTCTCAAATGAATGGGAACCCCAAGTTCCTCCATTCTGTACCAAAGATTATCCATAGGAACCGTGTCGAAAGATTTTCTAAAATCAACAAATCAACAAAAAGCTTCTTCCTTTTTCTCCCAAAATTTTTCAATGATGTGCCTTAAAGATATACCATGATCAACTATGAAATGTTTAGGTCTAAAACCTTCTTTCCCTTTAGCATGTTTATCTCTTTCTTCTGCTCACTTGCTAATTTTATTTTCTAATATGGTTCCAAATAACTTTGCGAACAAGGGGTTTATCATTATGGTCCTATAATGGGAGGGATTACTGACGTCACCGCTCTTCAAAAGAGGTATTTCCAGACTAGTTTGCCAATCTGTGAGGAAACCCTATTGGATTTATGTTAGGAGTAAAATTGTAAATGTGTAGACTTACTAATGGTTAATACCCACCAAAATTCATGCAAGTTATTTTGCTTCAACAAGCAATTTACTTATCCACTTCATATGTAAATTTATTAATCTAGCATTTACCAACCTAAGTTATACTTATTTATGCAATTTTTCTCAGAGCATAATTTCTAACTTGAGTTGGAGGGAAAACGCTTCCCTACAAAACAAAATTACAATATAATAAATTGAATTTTATTATTTTTATTACTTTTAACATGTTCTTATTTTTTATTTGAGTGACACCACTTAATGATCCAATAAGAAGGTAAACCCAACAAGATAGGGCAAGCACTCATGGAAACACTTATAAAAATATACTTGTTCGTTTTCATACGACATTAATGTCCCCAAAGTTCCAAATTTAAAGAAGATTCTTGAATCGTTATTTAAAAAGCTATATCACAACAATGTTAGGATAGTCTTATCCTCATTATCTAGTATTGCAATAAAACATATTCATAACTAGCCTATATCCATCTTAACTCTGAATCTATCAAGCAACGAGAGATCAAATCTCTTGAGGTTCAAACCTTTTTTTGAGCAAAAAACTTGAGGAAAATTTTTCACCTCGAGATATTTGATACCTCTCGGAGCTTGATAGATCCAGAGTTAAGATGGATCTAGGTTGGTTTAATTATTAATTAATTAACTAATATTATTTTTATGGAGAAAAAAATCATAATTTTTATTATGTAAATAAAAATTACATTCTACAAACACATCCAAATGTGTGTGTAATATTATCATCAAAAAAATTTGTCCAAGAAACATATCATCCACGTCCAAAAATAAATTAGTATGGACTGCACATCAACACATAAAGTTTTGAGAAAGAGCTAGGGACAACAACTAGAAACAGTAGTAAGTAAAAATATACATTTGTTCTCACATCAATGAGCCAAAAGTGAGCAATAAAATAAGCTCATATAATATTATCACTGTGTGAAAAAAGAACAAAAAATAAAAATGAAATTATAAAACTAGTTCCGCTTATGAGGGAATCGTCACTACCACTGTACCACAGACATAAGAGGAAGAAATACCATCTTGAACCTTATGTACCTTCCAAAGACCCATATCCAGACCGACAACTACTTTGGCTAGTTGATATGCCTCCTTGTTCCTCTCCCTGAATATATGGTGACATGAAAAGGAATTAAATTATTTTTTTAGTATGATAGGATGGTCCAAAATGGGATACATGAAGATAATCTGAAAGTCTGGGCATAGTTAAGCCAATTAACCACACATAAAGAGTCATCAAGCAACTAAATGAGTGAAATCCCTAGCTCCAATTTAAAGGAGAAGATGACTAAAAGATAATAATTCAACATATTTGTTCGATCATGGCACAAAACCCATAGAAACATGGAAAAAATGTGAGGCATATATGTATAATGGAAAGCCACAACCACTGGCCTAAGGAAGAGAACAATCAAGGGTTTCTAAGTAAATTATTTTTACCCTTCAAACATTCTTTTCTTGAGGAAAGTGGTTCAAAATGGCGATGGCTTCAGTTGCAAAAGATTTGGGAGAGGAGGCCTCATTTATAAAATTTGCTCGGTTAAGAGAAGTCCATATGCCCCAAAAAATAACCAATGATAGTGATTTGGATGTGGGAAAGGATGGGATAAAAATCCAGTGCTACCAAGCATCTTCGATAAACATGAAAGTCCAAGGACCAAGTGAGATTTTGACTTACTGAGAGTGTGACCAAATTTTCTACCTAAATGGACACTGAAGGAATAGATGGGTGATCGATTCATCTTCATCTTTGCATAAAGATAACCATCTAGGACCATGTTTGAAATGATTGCGAAGAACATCCCAGGTCAAAACTTTCCCATATGAGATGCACGACATAAATATCTTTGCCTTTGGTGGGTAGCAGATTTCCAGATAAAATTCCACCACCATCGAGGATTGATGGGGTTTTGTTTAGCATTTATAAAAACATATCCAAACTTTGGATAATATGTTCTAAATGGAGGCAAAGACCACACCAGTTCATCTTCCTTGTCTGAAATTCTGATATGAGCCTGAATTTAAGCTTGAAAGAAGGTTCGCCATATCTCATAATAGACATCAGGGATGCCCAACTTAATAAAGGATTTCTAGCCTTGACTCCAAATTATAGTAGAGGTCATATTAACAATGTGAGTCAACTTGGTAATACCATGATCCCAAAGGAGCTCAATAAGAGGAGGAGGAAGAACATGATCCTGGCCAAACCCAAGACATGGATTCTAACCAATACAAATTTTAGCACCAATTCCTACTTTCCAAGCCAGAGCTCTGCGAATTGTTCAAAAGTATTAGTCAGAGCCCTCCAAATGAGTGAGTTGTTTTGGTTGGGCTTATCAACACTCCGAACCCAATCTTCCATAGATAGTGGAGAGATATTTTTAGCAGTGACCACTATAGTCCATTAACTACCAATGGACAATAAATGCCAACCTCTTTTAGCAGCTAGAGACTATGAGGACATAAATATGTTCTTAAGACCCCATCCCCTTGAGCTTTAGGATGAGAGATTTTCCCCCATCCAACCCATGATAAAGTATTATCCTCTTGATTATCAAACCATAAGAATTCGAAACATATGCACCTGATGCGCTGAAGATTTCCATTAGGAATCCATGTCAAGGAAGCCTAATAAACCAGAATGGATTCAAGGACATATTTAATCAGAACTAGATGACCAACTCTGGAAAGCCATCTATGGGTCCAATTTTTAAGGTGCTTCCCTACTTTTGAAATCAACTGAAGCCAACCAGGCTTGTGATATGTATTTGGTTTTAAATGAAACCCCGAGTATTTCATACCTTCGTCTAGCTGAGAGGGGACCATCAGTAGAAAATTTAGGATTCTTTGAAGTTCAATGGCTTCCAAGTTTGATACAATAAGAGTAGATTTTTAAAAATTTATGGTGATACAAAAATATTTATTGAATGTTGTTAAGACGTCTTTAATATTTCCACTTCTTGAGGGGAACCATGACTGAGGATGAGAATGTCATCAACAAATAATAGATGAGTTATTTCCAATGCTCTAGTCACCAAACAACCTTGAAATTCTCCCCTTTGTTTAGGCTCTGCCAAAAGATGACTCAATCCCCTAGCCACTAGAAAGAAGAGAAGCGACTAAAGAGGACTGCCCTATCGAAGGCTCCTCTGAGCATGAAATAATGGGGAATTTTCTCCATTTATCAAAAAAACAGATGAGACAATCTAAATACAACTCATAAATCATGTTATAAAATCAAAACCAAAACCCACATGAGTTAAAAGAAGCCTATTATATATCCAACTGACTCTATCATATGCTTTGGATAAGTATATTTTAAGCACCCCCCATTTTAAATTCTTTGATTTTAAGGTATGGAGGCCTTCTTGTGTGACCCCAATGGCCTCATGAATTTGCCTACCTTCCCGAAAGCCAAATTGTTCTTTTGATATGGAGGCAGAAAGGATAGGCTTGAGACTGAGGGCAATGAATTTTCTTATAATTTTTTATATTGCATTGCTTAATGAGATAAGGCAATATTCATCGAAGGAAGAGGGATTGTCCATCTTTGGAATCAGAGAAATGAAGGTAGAATAAAAAACAAGGAGAATTTTGTGTTCCATTCAAGATCCTTCAATCATTGCCAAAAGATCGGAACCCAAAGAATCATATAAAATCAGGAAAAAGAATTCCACGCCCTAACCATCCGGACCTAGACCTTTTCCTTTTGGAAGTTGTGAAGAAATTTCTTCATCTCATCTTCAGTTACCTCAACCATAAGATACTAATTCCCATATTCATTGAAAAAGGGAGGAAAGGGAAGAGTAGTATGGATGATTTTAACTATAGTAGCTTCTTCCTAAGACTTGAAAACATGTTCAAAGTGTTGCTTCCCCATATCATCTAACGAAGAGAAAGAGGAGGCCACCCGACCCTCCTGATCCCTCAAGGATCAAATGATATTTTTCTTTTTGTGTCCTTTGGAAAACACCTAGAAGAATTTTGTGTTATTGTCCCCAAGCTTGAACCAAATGGCTCTACGTTTTGAATGCCAATCAGCCTCCCGAGATTCTAAAATTTTATGTTTCCAAGACTCAAGATGGGAGAGCTTCACCTTTGAATCTATTGATCCAAACCCTTCCTCAGCTTGGTCTAAAAAAACCTGTGACTTATGCTCAATCTCTCGAAACTCCACTATTCATCATTTTTTTTTACTAGGGCCCATATTTTTTTTTATACAATGTAGGTTTTTAGCAAAATGTTCACCGCCAAGCCACATGATAGAGGATCGAAATCAGACCAATTTGACCTAACCAATCCAAGAAAGAATCATCCTTGAACTAGTGAGAATTAATTTTGAAAGGATTCATAGGATTTTGTGAGGCACCCTTGAGCTCAAAAAAGTTTGGTGAGTGGCCTGATACACCAGCAACACCAATCCATTGTTTTATGAAGAAAAATTGCTCCATAACATGCTCATATACCATGAAATGATCAAGGAATTTGGCAATCCAATCCAACCTCAATCTCTTATTACACCAATTAGGCTTCAGTTTAATAGGATCCACATCAATAAGGGATGAATAGATAGACGACCAATGAAGAAATCTGACAACGGATCAGCCACAACCCAATCACCCCAAGATTATGAAGAAACCAAAGACAAATTTAAATCACCACCAATGAATAAGAAAGGAGTATCAATGAAGGATTTTCGAAAGAAAGATTCCCAATATTCCTTCCTATTTTTAATAGGCCCATGAAAATTGATCAGAGTAAAATCTTGCCCCAGATCCTCTAAGAAAACCTCAATGGATAAAAAAAAAACAATACTCCATGTGTTCTTTAGTTTGATGGATCTCTTGTTCCATCCAATCTCCAAACCACCTGAACGACCAAAATAATCCAAACACATAAAACCCCAACCACCCAAAAGACTCTCCAAGCATCTGGAAATGGATTCATTTGAGCCAAGGGTTTATTGGAGGAAAAATAAGTCTAGAAAATATGATTCCACAATACACTTGAGGGTAAGTCATTTAAGGAGACTTGCAAGGCCCAATAGTCAAAGGACAATATTTGCATTTGAGAACCTTGGTGGGGGAAACAACCACTCTAAGGGTCCCATGAATTGAAGCATGTCTCCTAGTGGCCAAATCCACTTTTGGATGCTCCATGACTATGGTCAAGTTTGATTTTCCCCTATGACCCCTATGGTCAGAACAAGAGATTTGAAGCTACCCCAAACCTGCAGAGGGAGGGAAACTAAACATAATTTTACATCGAGGGTGAAGGTTGTAAGAAGAAGAACCACCCCCCAAGGAGAGGGGGGGGGAAGAAGATGGAGAAATAAACGGGGATGATATGTTACCCATACCTAAAGAGAGAGGGCGCAAAACTTAAGGAGGGAGATGAAGAGAGAATGATGAAGAAGGTGTAGCCTCATATAGTTGACATGCGGATGAAGACGAATGAGAAACTAAATAAGAAAAATCCATACATTGACTATACAAATAAGATGAGCCATACGAAGAAGGATATAAAGTACTTGGAATTATTGATTTTTATAGCTTGGGAGCTACTCCAAGCCTTGAGGATTTGAGGGTTGGAGGAAGGAGATTCACAGGTTGCCTTGTGAGCTTCAAACCCAAGCTTGGATATTTTCACCCATCTATGTTTGGGCTAAAACCATGAGGCATTTTAGACATTTTATGGATGGAGATGATAGAAGGCATTGATGAGAATCCAATGCAACAAAAATAATCAAAATTCAACATGTAGAAATGGAGATATGAATTTTTGAAGGTCATCGTTGGGTTTGCACATGTGTTGATCAGTTCGGTCTAGTGTTTAGAGGCCTAATGATAGTTGTACAAGCCCATGGAGAGACGTCGCTGGAGCCCTTGAGAAAGATATACATAGAGGGTTTGTGTGAGGCATTTTGACACTAGTGAGCTAGTATGCTTAGGAATTGATGCATGGTCGGGTTGTGGGAGCACACACATACTACCGCTGGAGCTTAGGCAGACTCTCAAATTTGTTGGTATCGCACAAATCTCTCAAATCGCAGATGGGAGAGACACTACATCGATCTCACTGGCTTGGAAATTGGCCCAAGACCACATGATATCAGATATATGGAGAAATGATTGGTTTTGATACATTGGGGCACTTGAAGAGTCACGTGTCAGAATAACTGACCGCAAGGCTGAAATCATATGGGTTGCATCCTCCCATGGTCGTTATACTCCCAAGGATGATATACCTTCCTTATTTCGGAACAGGAACTGGTTGAGGCTATATGGTGGCGGCAACCCCTCTGGAAACTCAAGGCACATCCTAAATCTTGGTTGTTCATGTGGTGCTTATTATCATATAAAGTACCTACTAATGATAACCTTAATCTCCGAGCTATACCTAGCCCATCACGATGATGCCTACACAAGGAACATGCTGAAGACATAGACCATCTCTTCCTACATTTCCCAACAACCAAACAGGTGCGGAATCAGATTTATATCTCCCTTGATATCAACAACAGATGGAATGGGGTAGAACTCACCTCAGCTTGGAAGGCATGGTGGACCTCAGCATCATCACAAAAAATCTGTAGCCTCCCCCTTCTTGTCTGCTGGGGTATATGGGTATATGGCTAGCTCAAAATTGAATCATATTCCAGGATTCCCTCCTACAGTGAACATCAATTTGCAACAACATTGAAGCACTATATCAGTTAATCCTTGAGGAACAACCATCAAAATAGACTAGTACTATAACACCATAAGTTATTGATAGAACATACCCATGGGATTATTTTGGTGGATTGGCCCAAGAAACTAGTTGTGGAGGTGGAACAATCCTATACATCTTGGAAATACATTTTTACAAGCTCAAAATGGGATTAGGGTGGGGCATAAACAATTTTGTAGAATTAAACAGTCTCAGACACCTACTCATTTTTGCACTTGAGAAAAATTGCAATAGGATTCAGATATTTGGGGACTAAAAAATTGTCATCAATTGGTTCAACTATGCATCTCATTATCACGTGCACACATTCAGGGGATTACTAGATGAGGTTACTACTGTAAAATCACATTTTGATTTTATTGTCTGCCCACACATATACAGGGAAAGGAACAAGATTTCTGATTTCCTTTCCAAGGAATCCGCACAACAACCTAGGGGTCAGTGGATAATACAAGAACAATAGGATCAAGAATTGTACCAGTGCTATCACAGGCCATTTATCGAGCACGTAGAAGGAGATGTGTCAAATGATCTACCATGATCTTTCGGTTGGTTTTTTGATAGATACATATGACTGATATTATTCTTTACATGCTTATATTATATACCTTTTTATGTATATATTTATGGACCTTTTATGTATGAACTATGAACTAACTTTGGATAGATGGTTTGGTCCATCTCTAATATACGCATAACCTTTATGCAGTTGATACAACATGTAATTTTCAATTTGATAATGGAAATTATGATTTTTTTCTTGGGAAAAAAAACATCAAGGTAAGCTCTGAAATGGAAAACATTTGAGGTAGCAAGGACAAAGAGGTAAGGGAGCTGAGATAGAGAGGTTTATCTTTGAGATTGGGTGTGGTTTCCTTGAGAGAAGACAACGCAGGTATAAGGCTTCATGTGTGAAAGGCTAGTAGGGAAGTTTGGAGTGGTTTTCTCTTATTCTTTGGGTGTGTTCTTCCGTAGGACAGAGCCACTAGTTAGAGGTGTGTTTAAAGGTGATTTTTTGTATTATTGTGTGTATTGTATCTCTGTCATAGGGTCGTAGAATAGGGTTGTTGCTACAACTGTGTTGGAGGACATTTTTTTAGGGCCAAAAAGGCTAGTTGAGGCCCTCTCTCTAGGTCGCATATTCCCAGGACTAAGCATAGTAAGGACAAATGTTATTCCATTTTGTTTGGGGTTACTTTATGTTGTTGGCTGGTACAGGTTGGCTGTTGGTATGTTGAGGAGGAGCCTCATACCCTAAAATAGATTTGGGTGCCTATCATTGGACAAAAAAAGAACCAGTCTTTTGGAAAGACAACATGGTATCAGAGAATATATGAGCTACTTTGAGGGACAATGAATTAGAGTGTGCACAACGAAGCAAATCAGAGGGATTTGTGGGTGTCTAGATAATGAAGTAGAGGGTTCAGCTGAAGATATGGAGATGTGGTCTTGATTGGCTTGATAGTGAGATGAGCTAAGAGTTTTGGTGGATCAGAGGTGAACATGCTGCACTTCATTTTGTTGCATTGCAATTTGTAGATCATGGGCTTCCTATGACTTGTCACGGATGGTTGGGATAGCTCGAGGAATTATTTGGCATGGATGAGGTCAACATGATTGAGATTGCTTCATGTGATGGAATGTAGATTGGCAGGCTAGAGTCTTCATCGGATCGTGATGTTGCATATCCAAGATTGGAGGGATTTACACTTGTGGTGTTTGATCAAGGAGGATGAGTGCTTACAGGACTGAGCTAGTGGAGATTGTGTAGGCTTAGAGGGAGCATCTCTATGGAGGTTTTGGATCTTCAGGTTCAAGTGTGATGAGACAGAGGCACTACTGAGATTGCAGGTTCATTCTACAGAGTATGCTGCAGTGATGAATGCCAGATGGGCTAGTGTCTTTAGAGATGATGATGGAAACTTCCTAGTCTTGGAAGAACCTCCCTCACTAAGAGGGAGTACTGATTTTTATAGCTTGGGAGGTACTCCAAGTCTTGAGCATCGAGTGTTTGGAGGAAGGAGCTCCAGAAGTGTCTTTGTGGGCTTGAAACCTAAGCTTGGGGTTTTTCACCCATCAATGTTTGGGCTAAAACCATGAGGCATTTTAGACATGTGATGGATGGAGATGATAGAGGATGTTGAGGAGAATCCAATGCAGTGAAAATCATCAAAATATGACATGTATAAATGGAGATATGAATTTTTGAAGGTCACGGTTAGATTTGCACATGTGTTGGTCAAGTCGGCCTGTTTAGAGGCCTAATGACAGTTGTACAAGCCCATGGAGAGACTTCATTGGATCCATTGTGAAAGATCTAAATAAAGTATTTGTGTGAGTCATTTTGACACATCCTAAGTGCATTCAACATCAAGGTAAGCTCTGAAATGGACAATGTTTGAGGTAGAAAGGACGAAGAGGAAAGGGAGTTGAGATAGAGAGGTTTATCTCTGAGATTAGGTGTTGTTTCCTTGAGAGAATACAACGTAGGTCTCAGGCTTCGTGTGTGGATTCTAGTAGGAAAGTTTGGCGTTATTTTCTCTTGTTCTTTGGGTGCGTTCTTTTGTAGGATAAAGCCGCTAGTATAGGGGTATGTTATGAGTGTTTTATGTAATATTTTGTGTTGGGCTTGTATTTGTTTACAAGGCCGCAGGGAGGTTCCATTACAACAACATGTGGAGGAGGATTTGAGAGGGTTGAGAGGCCTAGAAGGGACCTCCTTCCCTAGTTGCAGTCATATCAAGCAATAGTTAAGGTAAACAGAGGTGGGTTCTTGTTAAGAAGGAGATTTTCATTATGTTCTAGGCTGCAGGAAGGATTCGTACCTACAACAATGAGTGAAGGATTGTTTGATGGACGTGAGGTCTAGTTTAGGGCCTTCTACCATAGGCATAGTTAATCAGAAGCTAGCCAAAGGTGTATAGAGGGTAGCAAAGTTGGAACATAGGTGATCTATTTTGCTAGAAGGTTGCATCCTTTGCTGTAGCAGATCCGTGAGTTGCAGGGGGTCTAGAGGAGGAGCCTTAGGCCCTAAAGCAATGCAATGAGGCCTAGGAAGGGAAACAAAGGTTGGCTATTGATTGGAAAATGGAACACAATGATTTGGAGCATGTTTAAGGGTCATGAAGTGTGCCCTAACTAGAGTTCATGGGTGCATAGAACACTAGGGCAAGAGATCAACAACAACATGCAACAGATGGTCTTTTGGTGATGAGGATTCTAGTGGATGAGGGTCCTGGGAGAGGACATGTTGAGAAGTTTGTTAGTAGCCATGTGGAAGGGTCTCCATAGTTGTTGGATGCCCTAACTAGGAGTAGATGCTACAACAAGGATTAGTCACTTGTGGTATTTTGGAGGGCAGTGTGAGGGTGGACCAAGTGTGGAAATTAGATTGGGTATTTATGGTCTATTGGAGGACATCGTGATAGTGCCCAAGTTGGAGCTCAGTGTGCGCCATCTTCATGGACTTATGTGGTTTCTAGAGTAGTAGTTGTTGAGCTCAAGGTTTGATGGGCCAGAGGAGAAGTTGAGAAATCCTAGACTTGTGTGTGGATAAGGAATTCTACAACAGATGATGGGAAATCCTCACAGCCCATGTTCATTGTGGGAGATGGAAATCTTGTAGTGATAGGTGGCAGCCCTCTGTGCCCTATGTTTTTCTTCATTGGAGCAATGCAAGAAGAAGTCCTTGAGTAGTCGAGGAGCTACAATGGGCAGATTGGGAGTTGTTCATAGATGGAGTTGTGAACAACTCGTCAGAAGTCTCGATGTGTTGTGCCCTTGATGGACTAAATCACAACTAGTGAGCAGATTGGATAACCGAGGATCAGTGGCTAAATGGACTTGGATTGTTGATAGAGGCATTGTTGTAGACGGTCAAAATATCTTGTTAAGGGTAGATTGGTTGTTGATGAATTAACACTAAGCCCCCGTTTTGTATTCTTGTACTAATGGATATTTAAGGGTCATTATCCTTGGTATGTGAGCCCTAAACAGTTGTATTATTCAATTTGATTAATAGAACTAAGTTGGGTTGAAAATTGTAAAGAGTTGTCTTTATTTTATGCACTAGTAGATTTAATGTTGGTTATATTCCATTGTGAGTAGTAGTTTCAATGTGATTCTTGGTTTGGTAGGTCAGTGATTTAAGATTTTATCCTAGACACCAAGGTTGTGGAAAGACAATAGGAAAATGAGGCTCGGGTTGGGACTAGTGATCCCCATCCACCAACATTGGATCCAGAGGGGGTTGTCACTGCCATAGATAGAAGTTCCTTAGAGTGTCTGGGAAGGCCCCCGAACTCCCCACAAGATGAAGGCATGTGATTGAAAGGATCTGAGTCCTCCCAGATAAAACCATCTTCAACCTCCTTCGATGGTGGTAAGACGAGGCTATGTTTTACCAAATGGCCATATCGATGGCATTGACAACATCTAAAAGGAACCCCCTTGTAATCCAGGTCCTGAATGAAACCGTCCTCACTAATAAGGTCCATGTCCTCCAAAAGACCATCCCTCAAATCAACCATAATTAATATGCGAACAATAACTATCTCACTAGAAGTGAGGTATGAAGAGTCATGTGCCAATGGAATTTTTGGTATCCTGAAAATTTTTGTCCACCTAGAAAGCTAATGGAAACCCTCAAAGACGAACCCATATGGGAGAAAAAATCAGAGCACTCCCTACAAGCATTGAATAAGAGGGTCCAAAACTTGAATAGAACATAAGAAGTATCAATATGTTAGACTTGGTTGACTACACTTTTTGCATCATCCACATCCTCCAAGCCCCATGTCGGGCCAATGGAACCGATACTCCAACCCTCCAACAACAGTCGTGTGTCCTCCCCAAAGATGGAAGGAATCCAATTCGGATCACTAACATTTTCCCAGGTAGATACCTCTGTGACCAGGAGATCTGCCATAACCGAGCCTTGAAAAAGACCAACGCCTGTAGCACCCTGCGCAATAACCATTGGAATAGGAGATGTTTTGAAACCACCGATGGAGTCTAAGAAAATATGAGAACAAGGAGAGGGGGAGGGCTAATAATCAACAATGTTTAAGTCCATCCAAAGCCCAAGTGAAGTATACGTAGCCAAAGACCCACGGTAAACATTACTGGCACTAGAAACTAATGTTAAAAAAACCTCTAGGTGTATGAGCATTTAGAAGGCAAACAAAACACTATAAAATCCAAAAAAAACGTCGCCTTCAAAAAGAAATTGTCACCACAAGCGCACACATAGGCCTTGACCTAAAAAATCAGAAACCAAGAACGAGAAACCCTTGACAGACACCATCATAGCTAGGGTTTCAAGAGCTCTTTCGTTGGACAATTGTTGTTGATTTATGCTTGTTAAAAATAGTTAAAAAAACAAAGATGAGAAAATTTCAAGAATGATTTAATTATTAATAATTAATAAATATAATAATAATAATAATAATAATTATTATTATTATTTGATTAACTCAAATGTTTAATATATAATGAAATATAAAATACAACATATAACATCTATTCTATAATGATCTTGATAATCTCCCATACAAAATGTAATAAATATATATATATATATATATATAGTTTATCGCATCACAACAATGCCAAGATATCCAACATTGCAATAAAACATTTATAATTAATGAATTTTATTCTAAAATTAACACTTGAGGTAAAACATAAAAGATCATCACTTAATATTCCAACAAGAAGATAAATCCAATAAGATATGAACGAGCACTCATAAAGTTTTTCAAGTGACAATGACATCAGTGTTTTAGAAGTTTTAAATCTAACAAGATGAGGACAAGCAATCATGCAAACACTTAAAAATACATTCACGAGTTTTCAAGTGGCATTGACATCTCTGTTTTATAAGTTTTAAATCCATCGAAGATTTTTGAATGGGTATATATATATAGATTTAACCTTATTTAATAATAAGGTTTAATCTATATATAGATTTAAGGTTATTTAATAATAAGCTTTAATATTATTATAATAATGTGTTCCATATAAATTTATTATTTTGCTTCTTAGTATTAAAATTACGCAGGAAAATAATAATTATTTCTTTTAATCATTCAAAAATAAAATTAATTGACAATTATATATATATACACACACTTGATAGGACTTTCTTATTTTTGCATTTACATGTCCATTATTCACTTCTAAGAGGGAGGGTAGCACAAGATTTGAACTCAAGACTTTTTTTAAATTATATATATATATATATATATATATAAATATTGTAAGCTTGGTAGGAATCTCCTATTTTCGTGTTTATATATGGAATTGTCTCTGTCTTTTTATGGTCACTAGATGTTGAACATGATAATGTGAATTAAGTCATCATTGCAAGGTGAATGTGATTAGAACACTGTTCACCCCATGCACTATAGTAAATTTATATTCTTTTATAAGTATTATGACAATGAGGTAATGGTATTATGTTTAAATGTTCACATTATCATGTTCTTTAAGTGGTGAACATGATAATGTGAATTGGGTCATCATTGTATGGTGAATGTGATTATAAAACTAATCACCCTATACACTATAGTAACATTTTAATATTTTATAAGTATTATTACAATTAGGTAATAGTAGTATGTCTAAAAATGTTGTTTTTTTTTTTTTTTTTTTTTTTTTTTTTAAGATGATAAATTTTATTATAATATAGTTCTTAATTTGTAAATATGATAATTATAATTAATTTTTGATTCTAATACACCATAGTTATTAAAAAAAACATGCAATTTGAAATGACATGTTAGTGGTTCATAAGAGTATATTTCCACTCCCACCAAATATCTCTAGGTCTTAAAGTATTTGTTTGGTTTTTTTTAAGAAGATGAGCTCTTAGCCAATCATACATAATTTTAACTCACTTCAAATACCATTATTTAAATGAATTATCTAGGAACATAATTAAAGTCGCATAACAATTGTTCCTCCCAATAGAAACTCAACACATCTTTTAATTTAATTTTACATTAATATGTGATGTAGGAACATATTTGGCCTAAAACAATCCAAATCCATCAATTTTAATTAGTGGCTAGAGGATGGAATAAGAGTGTTGTGATACCACCTTACTATTATAGTGATGTGACATTGCCTTGTTGTGATAGTGTCATGGGTCCATCATTATTGCGATAATGTTACAACTTTTCCTCGCTAAAATAGTGTTATGACTCCACCATTGTTGCAACGTTGCTATGAATCCAGCTTGTTGCAACAATGCTATGAATCCACCTTGTTGCAACAATCTTGTGGCTCCACCATTGTTGCAATAGTGTTACGACTCCATCATTTCCACGATAGTGCTACAACTCCACCATTGTCGTGACTTCGCCATTACTATGATAATGTTGTAACTTTGTAATCGTTGTTGTGATAGTGTTGTGACACTACTATTTTCCTATTATAATAATAAATATGCTTTAACAATATGGTTTGTGCTTTCATACAACCTCACATGTCTTAAGGGACTTTGTAGAAAAATTGGTGGGCCACCTATATGAGGAAATGCTGACTTGTTTGGGAATTGGATGATGAAATCGAACTATATTGACTATTTAGTATGTGAGAGAATAATTATTGGGTTGAGAAACAAATGAGGAAGTTGAACTATTGTGACTATTCAGTTTCCCAACCCTCAATTAAGAGAAAAAAATGGATAGAGTTGAAGAGGCAAGGGAAAGAGAGCTAGAAAAAAAGAGGGCAGAAGAGCTCGTGAAGCTAAAAAGGAACAAAGGAATGTAGGGAAGACAAACAACTAGGTGCAATTGATGGTGAAATGGAAGGTGTATGTGTAGACTCATAGTTTAGAGTAGAAATATACACATATTGGTGAATTAATTTGATGTATATGTGAAATATAAATGAAATTTTTGATGTTGTCACTTGTCTTATTTCTTGTAATTTCTCAATTCCTAACTATATGTGGTAGTCTTTAAATTCTCATAACATTAGTATACAAGTAGTTATGTGCTCTACGAGAGGAGACAAACTTCATGTAGTGGTTGTGTACAGGATTATATGACCCCTTATGTTAATATGATATAGGCATCTATTTTAAAATGAAAAAAAGATAAAAAGAGAAACAAACATTTTTAAGAAAAGTATGTGAATGGTAATTATTTGAAACCTAAAAATATATATTTTACAATTAACTTAAAAGATATATTTTACAATTAAGGATGAAATGTATATTGTTATGGTTTAATATCACATTAATATAGGACATTAAAAAAAATTAATGTTTATTTAAAAAATCAAAGTGTATAAATGATTAATTCAAACTACTATCAAAAACTACTATCAACTTTGGGCTTATCAAAAATAGGAAAATAAAGATAAAGAAATAATTTTATTATTTTAACCTTTCAATTTTTATAATATTTTAATGAGAAAAAGGATTGAAGAGAAGATTATATATATATATAATATATATATAATATATATATATATATAGATATATATTCAAACTAAAATTTAGTGAGGGCATTACATTACATTTTAAGACTAAAATATGTGATTTTTTATTTGTATAATATGTTAAATATGTCCCCACCCAAGTTCAATTCCCACAAATGACATGATGAACTTTGTGGTAATTTTTTTGAGCCTTGTTGTTGAGTTTGAGCAGTCCCTCAAGGACCAAAACATGTTTTAAAAAATAATTCTTTTGGGTGTTTGTTTGTGAGTTTTTCTACGATGCATGGGTTATGCCTTTGAATTCTCTTTTCCTATCATTGTTTTTCCCTCTATGGCCTTGATCTAGATCTTGGGGAGGGCCCCAGATCTGAGTAATTTCTGCACCAAGAATAGAACAAAGGTAAACCAAACCAAAAAATAACTCATGAAATAACTTTTATTAGACCAAAAAATGATAGTTGCAACTACATTGTGCTGGACAATTTGTCCTCTTACAAAAAGAGGCTCGTTATTTATAATATTTTTTAGTTGCATTACCATGGGTAAATACCATGGGAGAATTTCCATTCAGATCGTTACCATGGATATGAAAGTACCATGGGCGGATTTCCATTCAGACCATTCCCCCCTCCTTAAGAAGCAATGGTCCCCATTGCGTGAAGTTCCCTCCAGAGAAGCTTTTGTAGAAAATGAGTTATAGATGACCAAGTGTTGTCAAAGACAAAGGTTTTACATGGTTGACCCATAACCGAGGGTTTGTGGATGACTCGTAACCATGATGCATGAAGATCCAAGGAGAGAGATACCCTGTAATGCTTGTGAGCCAATTGTGATATTCACAGTGTGTGGCCAAGCAAATGGATTTTGCTGGCAAGGGTTTTGCATGGTTGACCCATAACCATGATGAACAAAGAGCCAAGGAGAGAGATACCCTATAATTTTGGTGGGCCAACTGTGAGGTGGACAGTGTGTGGCCAAGCAAATGGACTTCATTGGCAAATGGTTGTGTGGTTGACCCATAACCATGATGAACGAAGAGCCGAAGATAGAGATACCTTGTAATGCTGGTGGACCAATTGTGAGGTGGAGAGTGTGTGACCGAGTAAATGGACTTCGTTGGCAAAGGGTTTTGTGTGGTTGACCCATAACCATAATGAATGAGGGTTCGAGGATAGAGATACCCTGTAATGAACCTCGAGATCACTTATCGATCTATCCGGTAGAGATCTGGTGGCTTATCTTTATAAATTTTCAAAAAACCCTTTGAAATAAATGTATCAAGAAATCCAAGTGCCTTTTTTATGCTTAATTGTAACACCCTTTCTAGATAAGCCATATAAGCTAAAGTTAGGTCCCCTTCATGTTTTGATACTCTAGATGTTGGTATGAGCTCACCATATGACTACTTTATTTGTGCAACATTCAAGGGTCTTGACAAAGCATACATGACCTTATTTTTCAAGATGAATTGAAATTTCTATCTTCTCTCTAAATGGAAATAAAGATATTTTCCTCGCAAATAATCAAAGTGTTCATTGGGATACCAAATGGTAATAGACTCAATTGGAAAACCAAGGATAAAAGCATCATGTTGAAAAAATATATGTTCCCTTCCATTAATTGTGGTAGCCTCTAGAAAAAATAATACTTGTGGGGAATCGCCCTTTTATTCATAGCATGCTTCCGTGACATTGGTGGAGCACTGCAAATTTTAAAGTCGTGTTGTTTTTGATAGTCAAACATTAATGTTTCCGCAACACATTTTCCTTCATTATCTGACTTTTACGCGAATAGGATTAATACTACCCAATATTCCTTTTGATGATGTTCAATTCATTTCCTAAGGTTATTTTTTTATTCAGTGAAAATGTTGTTAGCAACTTCATTATTGCCACATTCCATCAGCTGATCTACCAAATGAGATCTAATGAAACCAGCTCCCCCGTCACCAAAATTTGCAGTCTTCCCTGTGATAAGGGTGAGGGAGCTGAAGAGATATTTGGAGGAGGAAGCGTTAGGCCTAGATCACCATGGCCAGCACAACACTTGCAATGATGAACTTGCAAACGCCTCTGAGGGCCATACTAGCTCACCAAATATTGAGATCCCAGTAGTTGCGGACAACAAACCATGCAATTGGCAAGCTTGCTGAGACAAATATTAAATAAGATGATAGGTTCTTCTTGATGAAAAACTATGATATATAAAAACCAGCAACAATTGGTGTGAGCAAGAAGTTGAGTGGCACCAATGACAATCGACCTAGTTGAAGCCACCAAAATTGACAAGCCAGTAAAGCAGTAGTTTATAACGCGACTTTTTGAAAGCTTTTCCGGCGAATTTTTTCGGTCAAAATCCGGCAGTAATTCATTGGAATCCAAAGTTTGATAGCTAGTTTCTGCACAATCGATGGCTCCAGGGGTTTTTCAGGGGGCTGAATCCAAATATGCAGTTAAAAAACCATTTTAACTGCTAAAAATCAAGATTTAACCACATTTCTTCCGCCGGATTTCGTCACCGGAATCTCCAAAAAGTCGCATTATAGACAACTCCGCCAGTAAATGCAGCCGAGCCAAAAGCATCGTTAACCAAACCAATCCCAGGCTTGGCGTGCTTGATTCGGAAAGTTCCAGTTGGGTTTGCACGAACAATTGCATTCGCTGCAATTCCATGTCCTTGGCGAACTCCATGTGATGTTTCTCCAGATGCATCATCTGTTGATGCTTCACCATCTCTGTCCGCTCGTAACCTCTCCAAACTTTAGGATGGCGCCGACCAACTTCTTCAACACTGTCATCAGGATTCTCCAAGTCATCATCGTCAGATGAAGCTACATGAGAATGATTATCACCTAATCTAACTACATGTGTATTTAACAATGCATTTTTCCATATACTATCATTTATTGCATCTAAGGGCAAGTTCACATCTTCAAGTTACTTTTTCACTTAAAAAAAATCATGTACTTCCATGTGGGCATATATGACGCCACCCCCAGTAAACAAATCAATACACATGTCAAAATCCTCTTGGGATCCATATGAAGATTCAGTAGCAGTATCTTCCCACAGTCGTCTAAGCTTTTGGAGCTCAGTTTCTGAGTCAACTTACTCCTGTGGAGGCGATGAAATCTCATTTGCAAAAACAGGAGATCATTTTCTCTTGCTGCTTCTAATATTTGAACTAAACCTGTTACATCTCAAACTCTTATTCCTGACCGATTTGTGGGCTAATACAGATTTTGATTTGTGCTTCCTAGAGGTTACATAATCAAGAGTATTAATAACCTTCAAACGATCAAGCTTCCAATCTATCAAAGCTTGTTTTGAAAGGTTATAGCTTTCTGATTCATTTGGAACCCAGATCTCATCCGACCTTAGAAGCCGACACAGAACTTGTAGACATAACTTGGGCAAGAGGTGCAGAAGCTCTCTGGTGACATGCGTGCAGAGAAAATACAAGCAGGCATCTCGAACAGTGTCTACATGTATGTCATAGCAATGTCGCTATGACAATGTTTGGTAAGTGACGAATGTCTCCACTCTCAAATCCTGGACGATGAATTGCATGCAAAACTCACAAAGGTTTTCCAGGCACAGGAAACACCCCAAGGCCAGGATGGAAACGACATTCTGCTCAGTGAGAAGGGGTGCCATGCCATAAATGTACACGAGGGCGATTTCGAGGCCTTGGATGGTGGCGTTGGGGTCGTCAATCTGGAGCTGGACCTTAGGCTTCCCATTCTCTTTCCAAGGCC
The DNA here is from genome assembly GCA_000404065.3 of Pinus taeda. Classification (NCBI taxonomy): domain Eukaryota; kingdom Viridiplantae; phylum Streptophyta; class Pinopsida; order Pinales; family Pinaceae; genus Pinus; species Pinus taeda. Next base: position 135,120 of record APFE031071374.1, read on the forward strand.
TGGATAGCAATGATTAGAAATAAGAGTTATGAGAGAGCATGATTTTGTGAAGCGGGTGTTCTTTGGAGAACAGGTGGCCTTTGAATCCTTGCTTTCTTATGTGATCACACAGGGCATTCGACGGAACCTCGTCTATTACCGCCAATTCTTCTTCTTCTCGGTTACACAATTGGCGGGTTGGGTTTAACAATGGCCCATGCGAATATTTGGCAGAGAGAGTCGAACCCCCGAGCGCGAACACCAACTGCGAGACCAGCAGGGTCGTCTAGATGCAGAATAAGACAAGGAGTCGAGAATGTAGGAGATCATAAGCCCGACCGTCAAAGTCGCCATTACTGGAATACCACCCATTTCTACCAGGATGGCTGCACAGAGACCGAGGGCGATGATGATTCGGGTGTTCTAGGCAAAGGAGGTCGATAATGGATTTGAATCCTCCAACCCAAAGAATAGGAATGCCATGAGAGCTTGAATGAAGAAACCTTGCTGTGCTAATCCCAGATGGCATGGATTCGTAACCGGCTTTGATACCATTGATCTGGATCTTGGGGAAGGACCCAGATCTAGTAATTGCCACATCAATAATAAAACAAAGGTAAACTAAACCATAAAACAAAGGTAAACTAAACCAGAAAATAACTTATGAAGTAATTTTTATTAGACTAGAAAATGATAGCTGCAACTACATCTTCATTTTATTAGACTAAAAAATAATAGCTACAACTACATTGCGCTGGATAATCCGTCCTCTTACAAAAGAGGCTCGCTATTTATAACATTTTTACTTTCATTACCACTAGTAAATACCATGGAAGGATTTCCATTGATATCGTTACTATAGCTAAATACCATGGGTGGGAAAGTACCATGGGAGGATTTCCATTCCCATTGGGCCTTTCCCTCTTTGCAGTTTCTCTTTCCCTAGTCTTTAATTGTCTCTCCCTTTTTCTTATATTGCAACAAAGGTGATACAATGGGATCATTGCAGGCACGGTGGTGGAGGTCAAGGCTCGTAGATGGTTTCTCAAGCTCAGCGATAGGATTAGGCCTCGGGTCAACTCTATAAGGAACAAATCCTACAGGGCATAAGAGACCAATTGCACGAGGGAATAAGAGACTAGTTGCAGGAGGTGGAGTTTGACCTAATTGAGGAGCATCATTGTATGTTTGATTCTAAGGTCCTAGATGCAATGGAAACTTGGTTGCTATATGCTGGCAGACCCATGAACAACATAATCAATGCATGTATACTATAGACATTTTCTTGCAAATGAAGGAACTCTTGGGCCATGTCTTATTGGATATTGGACAGGAAATACCCCTAGTCTTAATCCCTGAGCTTAAGTCGATTGCAGATTCCTAGAATATTCGGCAATCAGACAAACATGGGCGCAGTCAAAAAATTGACCGCGCCCATGTTCATCCAATTCCCGAATATTCCGGGAATCTGCAATCGACTTAAAGATCGCTGTCTTAAATGATATGGATTTACAATGTGGCTCTAAGCCCTGGACTAAGTAACCACATCCCTATGGAACATGTGTGAACAGAGTTCAATTCCTGCAACTCCTCTTAGTTTTCTTGATGCTTAACTATTTACCATCACTTTTGCTTAGTAGTAGCCTATTAAGGTTAAAATGCATTATCTATAAGTTTCCTTTGTATCCATTTGGCAAAAAAATTTGGTTTGGACAGTCATCATGTTTATTTTGGTTTGTTTATTCCCAAAGATTGATCACTTCTTGTTTTGTCAGTGATCTAGTTTCCCAAGTATAGGCCACTCACAAACAAAGACTAAATATACATGTAACTTTCTGTTACTAATTTAAAACTTTAACTCTTCCATCCTAAGATGTTTTAGGATTAGTCTAATACACAGTTTACTATGAAGCTTGTGAGAGGTCATCCTTATTTTAATAATTTTGATTTTCTTATTTAAGCTAGTTATAGCATAAAGATACTTCTGATCTCTTAATTTGGGGTTCATTATTGCTATATGTCATATTAATTTTCTAATACTCTTTATTTTTTTCATTGTATCACAATTATCTTTAAACTTAGATGTGAGGGTATATTTAGTAATGTGAACATTATGTATAAGCCCCTCCTCTTTTAATATGCAATAGTTTAACCAGGAATTAACATATTTACTTGAATTTAAAATAATATTATCAAGCTTCTTGCCTTTCATGTTTTTCTTATATATAATATATAGAGAGAGTCAATTGGGTTTAGCCCATATGTTTGGGAGGAATGAATATTATTCTCCCCACCTAAGTTTAATAAATCTTATTACTTATTCCACAATTAAGATTCATAAAACATATTCAACTTAAAATAATTATATATTTAATACTAAACCTAAACAAGCAAATATTGTCAAGAATCAAATAAACACGGAAAAACTATGATGAATAATTGAATTCTCATCAATTAGACATAATTCAAAAGGCTACTTATTTTTTGTGAATCCTATAATGTTTTATTTTTATTTTGTGTTAATTAATTTTTCCAACTCAACATGTGCCACATTAGTGTTATAGGCATAACACATCTCACCCATAGTGAACCATAACAAGTGCATCTCCACACAAGCACAATGAATAAATAAATTCTTATGACTTAAACATTATGTTCACCATTAAATCATTGTTCCAAAGCAATAAGCATCAAAGGGATCAAATCCATTGAAATACAAACTTTTCCTTAATTTTTGTACTCTAAAAATAGTTTGCACTTCAATATTTTTTTTTTAAGTCAATATTATATTTGGTTTTGTTTTATATTTAGTTATTTTTTTTGAATTGATATGCACCACGTTAGCATTATAAACTGTTATGAAACCAACTTGCAAAAAGATAGAAAAGATAGACGAATGCCTTAGCAATAAGCCTCTTCGTGGGGGCAACCTTCTTTACATTACACAAATGAACAATTCTTAGATGATACAAATGACAAGACCTCCTTTCTATATATAGGAGTCTAAGAGGTCATAATATAATCAGAGCCGACATAACAATAATAATGTAAGAGCACAATAATAATAATAGTGGACTTCTATGGGGCACAATAATAACAATATGGGGACTACATGGGCACAACAATATAATAAGGGGGTTCTACTAATAACAATAATGGGTTACACTAGTAGTATAGGGACCTAACATGCCCCTCTCCTTCAAAAGTGTTTTCCTCAATGCTTGAGTAGTTCTTGATGCTGCTGTGTAAATTCTTGTCCTCCCATGTGGAATATTCAACAGGAAAGTTCTTCCACTTGATGAGATACTCTGAAATTGATCTATTTCGTAGCTTTCGATTTCTCGGTTCTGTGACTGCTTCAGGTTCCAATATGATTTTTCCTTCCTTGTCAAGTTCTCGCAATATTGTTTGAACTGGGATCTTCTGCAACTTTTGAATGAGTTCCCACTCCTTTGGGCATATGGATATATGTAAGGCCTGATGTTTGGAGGAACACTTCGTGGAATCAAATGAATAGCATGATCAAGATCATGAATAGGTGGGAGGCCTTTGAGGGTCTCAAATACCTTGGAATGATTGTCCAAAACTTTTTGGAGATCTAGAGTAATACATGATTTCGATGTGGGATCCTCTAGTCAACATAATTGTGCAATTACACCCCATTGTTATTTATTTAGAAGCTTTGTCATGCTGTTAGAGTTGATTATCTTTCCATGTTTTCCTTTGATACCCCTAAATTCAACTTCCTTTCCTTACCAAAAAAATTTCAAGAAAAGTTCTTGAAAATTAAAAGCTATCGTACCCAAAGATTGTAGCCATTGGACTCCTAGTAAAACATCAGCACTACCCATTGGAATGGAAAGCATTGGACTATTCAATGCATATTCTCCCTTGAATAGCTTGATATTATGACACTTTCAAGAGCAATTTATGGTTCCTCCACTTTCAACCATCACTTGACGCTCTGGTGCTGGATATAGGAAGCAATTCAATTCCTTGGCTATCTTACAATCAATAAAATTATGGATACTGCCCACATGGAAGTAGATGATTCACAACACAACACTATGTAATATCTTTGAAAGTCCCGATACTCTGAGGTCATTCCACTTGACCTCAGATTTCCAATATTGTGATTCCACATTATGGTTTCACGAAAGGGAAAAGCTATTTTGTGATCTCGATATTGATTTCCTGAGGTCCTGAATATTTGGTCGTCCATACCGTCGATATAAAATAGGTTTTAGATGTGAACAACTAATTTGTAGACCACGACCCATTCGACTTTTTAAAAACTCCAAAGATGTCATAAAATAATAGATATTCCCATATTTAGAAGAAAAAGGTACTCAAGGAATTTATCTATATTACTAAGCATATATCAAAGCAATGAATAACTATGAGTCCACAAGATAATACAAAGAGGTATAGAGGGTTGAAGATATGGGAAGTTAGTGGCATATGAAGTTCACATTTTATGAGAGGTAATAACACAAGCTAATTTCTTAAGGTCATTAGAAAACTATTTTAGGATTTTTCTTAAGGCCATTAGAAAACTATTTGAGAATTAAAAAATAGATTGTGGGAATGCTGATATCTAAAAATAGATTATGGGAATGCTCATATTGAGATGTTCCCTGTTTGGCTTAATATATCATGATGAGATAACAACGGGGATTAACTTTGTAAGAAACGAAAATAAGAGAAAAATGAAAATGAATTTGATCTAAATTAAGCTAGAAAAATGAAAACTAATTTCATGTAAGGTAAGTTTATTCATGTCTATGGCATGCCATGCAATTAGGGTACATTCACCTTAACTCGTGATCAAATTCATAACGTTGCAAATTTTTCTTATGGTTTACTCTAAAAAGGATTGCACCTATATTGACTTGATACTTCTACTAGCTTGATAGATCTTTAAATGTGAGTTGTAATGTATTACGCCATGCAAGGTCAATTTCAACCATTACCTCTATAAACTCTAGGTGAAACACACTTCCCCTAACACGTGACCCACTGATAAATTGAGGGGCTTTGAATCTGGAACCTCTTCGACATAATACTTCATCTTAATGGTCATCACCAATTGAGCTTCGCTGGAGGGGCTAATCCTACATTGAATATTTATTTAAAGTCAACATTCAATTCCATATATATATATATATATTGTGTGTGTGTGTGTGTGTGTGTGTGTGTGTGTTAGGGATGAGACTTAAATTGAGCATAGAATTACAAATATCCTTTACATTGGACCATAAAAAGGATCTCTAGGAAAAATGACATAAATGAATTGTTGATGGGAGGTGGAATAGTGAACTTTATAAGAAGAGATAAGCATTTTTTGGGGTTGTTGATCATTTTCTTAGTTTGTGCATTAATTATCCTTTATCACCTTTTTCTCATTTTGTTTTATATTATCCTCTCTAAGTAGCTATAATGAGAATACATTAATCTTATGGCAAAGGATAATGATTGGAAATACATTATGATGCATTTTTTATGCTTGGTGAAAGGATTTAGAAGTTTTGCCTAATTTGATTCAACTTAAATAATCTAAAATTGGATTAGAGCTTTGAATTGATAAGAACTATATTTTTTTGTTTGATACAAAGATTAATTCTTCATATAATTATCTTGTAGTAGATCTTCACCACAAGCTTAACTAGGACTATAACATTGAGAAAAGAATAAATACATCGTGAAAATATTATTATAAACTTAAAACAATTGTAAATCAATAGGCCTCTGGATGCAATTTAAGGAGAAATTGTGGTGTGATGTAGAAATAAAAGATAAAATAAAGTTATGATACTGTAAGGAGGTGATCATTTATAGTTTTGAAGATCAAAAGTGTATTTCTACTTTTACTAACATAATTATGAAAACTAAAAATTACTAAAATAAGAACAAACTCTCGCAAGCTCCATAATGAGATGGGATATTGGACAATTTCTAAAATGTTTTGGGTCAAAAGAAATTTCAATCTTTATGGCACTAAGAGAATTTAAGATGTAAAGAAATTTCTCTTAGAATATCCTACATACATCCACATGGAATCACAAGTTCAAAATATTTGTTACAATATTGGCCTTCCTAACCTTTTAACTTATCAAAACTACAACGATTTATGCTCATTTTTCTTGAATATTTTCAAGTACAAAAGTAAAATTCCAAAGCAAACCAAGTAATCCTTATCTTTTTTTATGTTATCTCAAGAAAATATACAATAACAAAGAATCCAATCAGTCTAATCTCCTAAACAAAGCATAAAATAAAACAATAGATCAAAAGAGCAAGAAATAAGAGAGACAAGAGAGGACAAAGTTTACATGGTAAAACCACAAAATGGGGAAAAGCTTATATTATTCAAGAAAACTCTCCAATATTACAATTATTGAGCATCACCACATATACATTACATCACAATACATGTGTTCATATAATAGGACCTCCTTCACCTCAATTATGTGTGGGGGAGGGGAAGGAGAATAATTATCATGATGCATATGCGATAAACCCTTTTTATAAGATAGTTAGTTATTGAAAACAACTTGGACTAATAATAAAAGTTTATAAAATTCTTAGACATGTACATGAGACCACTAAGCAATCATTAAAAAATTCTAACGTTCCCCCTTAATGATGACTAGATGACTAGAATCATAGTTGGAGGAATATATAATTATACTGACATTCCCCTTTGATCACAATTTATCACATCTCCAATAAGTTACAAAGACAAAGAAACTTCACCTTTATCATGATTTGGTCAAGATATTAGTATCTTTGTATTTTGATTTGTAAATCTCTATGGATATTCCATTAGATAGTTTGTCACAAGTGATCTGATAAAAATAGATCAAAATATGAAATCTATACTATGAGGGTTAATTTTCCTTAGATTTATAGATTTATTAGTTACTATTTTTTTGCTTATGCATGCAATGAATAAAAGTGATATATAAGCACACACAAATCATAATGAACACTAATATATGAGCTAGGAAACCATTTGGGAGAAAACTCAGTTGGAAGGTGAAACTACTCAGCTCTCTTTTGTTTGAATGGAAATGATGCAAATAAAAAGGAGAAGGCACTCTTTATCAAGTTTACCCGATACATGTGGGCTGTGGGACACTACCCAATAGAAGTTATCTCTCTCTCTCTCTCTCTCTCTCTCTCTCTCTCTCTCTCTCTCTCTCTCTCTTAATTACTTGGCTCTTCTATGGAACAAACTACAAGCAAATAGAATGGAACTCTTTTTCCACTAGATACTAGTATCTTGGTGTTTTGATTTATAAATGTCTATGGATATTCCACAAGATAGTTCGTCACAATTGATATGATAAAAATAGATCGAAATATGAAATCTATGCTATGAGGGTTAATTTTCCTTAGATTTCTAGATTTATTAGATTTTTTTTTTCTTATGCATGCAATAGATAAAATGTAACAAATAGAGAAAAGTGATATATAAGCACACATAGATCATAATGAACACTAATATATGATCTAGGAAACCATTTTGGGAGAAAACCCAGTTGGAAGGTGAAACTACTCAACTCTCTTTTCTTTGAATGGAAATGATGCAAATAAAAAGGAGAAGGCACTCTTTATCAAGTTTATCTAATACATGTGGCCTGTGGGACACTACCCAATAGAAGCTCTCTCTCTGTCTCTCTCTCTTTCTTTCTCAAATACTTAATGATGCAAATAAAAAGGAGAAGGCACTCTTTATCAAGTTTATCTAATACATGTGGCCTGTGGGACACTACCCAATAGAAGCTCTCTCTCTCTTTCTCTTTCTCAAATACTTGGCTCTTCTATGGAACAAAATGCAAGAAAATAGAATGGAACTCTTTTTCCTCCTTGGTGCCCAGTTATAACATAACTCGATAACCAATTAGTGGTTTAGTTTGACTCCTTCAACTCTTAACTAGAGTTAAAAAATGATCCTTATAGAATTTTTCATAGTTTTCACATGGATAGACACTTTTCCATGAGTAATGGGGGCTGACATGGCATCCCATCAAATTATGTTGGTTAGTAATGATAGGTCAACTTTGGGAGGCATAACTTTCGCATTAGAACTCTGATTGATGTAATTATTGCACTGTTGGAAAGATATTTAAGTGTCGAATAATATCATAGAGTGTGACACTTATGCAAAAAACTACCCCTAAAAAACATCATCTAAGGAATCAAATTTTCCCTAAAAGGTTTTTTATCCCAATTCTCCAAACTGGGCCCCTCCACTAAAAGTACTCTTGTAAGTTGATTTTTCTTATTTTCCACCCTGAAAACATTAGAATGGATGAAAAACAATAGAATGATCCAATCTCGATCATACCAGGATTAGTGGGATGATATTTCAAACAAATAATACCATCAACTACCATATCTCGAATGTATTGAGTATCAATATAAATGTGTTTGATCTTGGAGTGATATATTGGACTATAAGAAAATTGGACAGAACTTTGATTGTTACATATTAGCTTAGTAAGAACATGCCATATTGAGAAAAGAGTTTTCATTGATGTCAAAGTTGGCATTTTAAGTTGGTTGTGTCAATTTTAAGGGGATCTTGGTGAGTCGATAGTGGAGGTTATATCTTTGAATCTTTAAAGGCATTTTACCTTAATGCCTAAGCTCAAATGAGAAAAATAAGTGTTTCATGGTGTAGTCCTCTTAGATACTTTTCCAGTGGTATATAACGTTTAGCAAAACTCCTAAGGGTTGACGAGAAACGAAGGTTTGAATTACACGCAAGTTTAACAGTAAAAAATATGGCACTTCAGGCAATATCTAGGACATCCAAGTCTATTCATATTTTTGGAGAAATCTGGGAATTTGGAAATATTTGGGACAATTCACTTGTTGGATGAGTCTGAGATATCTGGAACATCTGGTAGTCTAAACACTTTTCAAATAAGAAAACGATATATCCAACAATTGTAGTTTCGTGCCACGTGGGGGTAAATCCAGGAATCCTCCCATCCAAAATGTTTCACATTATACAAAACTCTAAAACACCTAGATTACGAATGAGTCTATGGAGAAACTAAGTTATTGTTCCAGGTTATTGGTTCCAAGCCTAAAAACTGAATCTGGGATTTGACCTTTTGAATTTTTTAAACAAAGGGAAACACTAAAATCTCTCGGATGCTAGATTTTGTTCTGTACCAGAACAAGTGGAAGTGGTGACACGTGGAGGAATGTGATTGGACTAAAAATATGATATGGAAGTATGAGTTGGAGATGGCATGACAACTTGATGTGGTTGGTGAAGTGGTGTATAGATGGAAATAACATTTCTAGTGTGATGACATGGTGTCTCGGTAGCATGACATGTGACATGTGATTTTGGAATTTTTGGCTGGCCAATTGGCCTATTTCTAGGTGAAACATGAATCCACTCAGAGGATTCCATGTGGCAGGATGACGTTAGCAAATGGTGTGGCAGATGACATTGCACATTCTTGACATTCACATCAAGGGTTCAGTTTATAAACATTTTTTAGTGATCAATGATTTTTTTGTATAAGTATTGATGACTGGGTAGTGTTGTTAAAACATGATTAAGAGCATTTGAAGTATGCAGAATCTGGCTTCAAAGAAAGGTTACTCAATTCCTAAAGGACACAAATATTAGATTCCTTCAATATCCATCTAGAGTGCCTGGGATCCGACTTCAATGGACAAGTGCTAATATTTAAACACTTGGTTATTGGATCCAATCACATGGGTAAAGGAGTTGATGATTTGGGGCTAAAGAAATTTTCATTTTAACAGTTCTTTTTGTCTTAGGGAACCTATCATTTAAGTGGTAAATTTGTAGTCGTGAATAAAACTTAAGATAAGACATTGTGAAGATGAGGAACCAATGATGTCGATTTAGAGGCTGACAAATTTCAAACAACATGAACCTGAAGTTATTTGATTCCTGGTAATTGTGAATCCGAAAAGACACGACTGATGATAGGATATTGATATAAACTAGTGCTTGAGTTGTAATTGGGACATTTTTCTCTTGTTGTGATCTAATTAATAGTGTGTGTGTGTGTGTGTGTGTGAGAGAGAGAGAGAGAGAGTGGTCATGAAAATATAGTAAAAAATATGTCAAAAGTAAAAAATATGAAGTAGATAAGGAACATAAGGAAAAACAAAGGTTATAGGTGGAGATTGGGTGAAAATAGAATTTGTTGTGTATAAGTAAATTTCAGAGGATTGGAATTAAAGAGAGTCTTGCAAAAAAAAGATCATAAAAAGTGGACATAACAAATATTTGAATATTTTATTAAGGGATTGGTGTCTCCTTCAGGTAAGTGCCTAAAAATATATCAGTAGGTTGGTGCTTGCATAATATGATGTAAAAATAAGTTGGTGCTTTCATTTTCATTGAAATTAAAAAGGTGGTTGGTGTTTTTCTCTTTTTATTGTTGATTTGGGGTAGCATCGGATGTGCTCTAGCCACGAAAAATGGTGGAGAGGCTAAGGCACATGAGATCTCCAATACCGAGAAAGGGTTTGGGTAGATTCTAAATAGTTCAAGAGATATTAAAATAGTTAATATTTTTAATGGAGTCCCTAAGTCTAAACTTAGGGAAATTAAAATATTAATGTGAATTAATATAAAACTATGTTAGAATGGTCCAAAAGGCATGGATCAAGCCAGATCTAATATTGGTTGTTGATTAGGGACTTAATCTCAGTCGTTGATTTTTCAACGAGAAAAGAATAAGAGGAGGCTTGAGGTTCACTTGGAGAATACACCAAGTTGATCAAGATTTCGACTTTCTGGGGCTGGGTTTGTTGAGGAACTCAAGAGAGTGATCAGAGTTGCAGCTAAGGGGCTGTGAATACAGAAGCAGAGAGGCAGAGATAGCACTAGGAGGATCATCGCAGTAGTTGAGGGTGAGGGACATAGAACCAACCAGGGGTTCACGTAGAGCTAGCCAGGGCTCACGCAGAGACAACCCGGAGTTGCACAATGCCTCAGAGAGCCAGCGTGGGTCATGCAAAAGGCCAGAGGGCTAATGCACTAACTCCAGAGGCTAACGCAGGCCAAGCTAGAGTGACTATGGGAAAATGTTGGGCCAGAAAGGATTGATACTATTCCTAGAGGCTGACGTTGGGGTTTCACGGGGCAGATTGGAGTTGTGAAGCTACCGGAGTGATTATCTGGGGTTTCAGCCTGAACATCTATCTCCAACTGAGAGGTACTACTACTGAGATTATTCTCTATTGGGTGAGCCAGTTTTGGCACCCAAATTGTATTCAGAAAATTGCATAATAATAAAACCCTCAAATAGCTACACCGGTTTTCCCACATTGGGTTTTTCCAGGGACATTACTCCAAAAACAATGGTGTCACTTGTGTGCTTGTTTCTATTTCCTTCAGTTGACGATCTGTAATGTGTTTAGCATGTACTTGTATTTATTTCTACTATTTACATGGTACATAACTTGTTAATTAACATAACAAGTAAGTAGGAATGAATTAGTAAAGTGTATGAAGGGTTTCTAATGTGTCAAACTTAGAAATTCCAACATGGTATCAGAGGGTGGTTGTAGATCACAAGAGAACTGAGGACATCAGTTGAACAGAGTAGCAGCAATAGAAAATAGTTGTCCCGAGTGACAGAATCTATTCCTAGTAGAGTAGCCGCAAGGAAGGGGTGATGTATTGCCTGTGTCATAAAGATTGAGCCAAGAAGAGTTAGCGCAGAGGCTGAGGGAGGAAAAGGAAGGCTCACGTAGAGGCCAAGAGGGTTGAAGCAGTTGTTTGAGGAGGCTGATTTTCCAGTGCTGGGATTGCGCTAAGCCTAGGATCTCTAACCTTTAGTTTGTTGGGGTTTAGGAGGCTATGGGTAAGTTGTAGAGTGGAGCTGGTGGGGTATTGTAGTCAGAACAGTACCTAATAAGGCAAGACAAAGGTAGAGGGAGTTGTTGCCGAGATGGATTTCTAGCTAAGGAATCCAGATCATTGTTGCACTTGAACAGAAAATTGGAGAGGGGCATCTTGACATTGGCAGAAGGGTTTCCAAGAGGGATATCGAGGCTCAGAGGAGTCATACCAAGAACTTCCAAGAGGGAGGTAGAGGAGTAGCGAATGTAAGAAACCAAGATAGACTGGACGAAGCCTCAAACTTCGTAGTCTGGAAGGCCATAATCTTATCCGTACTAGACAAGAATTGTGTCAAGCACTTCTCCTTGAGGACAATAGCTATCCTAGTTGACCTGACTGATAATGACAGGTACGAGGATGCAATGGCAAGGACTAAGAGTATCATCCTTGACAGGTTCAAGGATCATATAGTACCACCTGTTGTCAAGAAGAACACGACACAGGAGGTGTGGGAGACCCTGACGAAGTTGTATCATCACACTTCCATATAGAGGAAGATGCTACTAGAAAATCAATTGCGATCATACCAAATGAAGAAGGGAAAATAGATCGACCCATTCCTCGGTTGATTGAAGGAGATATGGGATGAACTGACTTCCGTAGGGGCAATGTCAGATCCTGATTGCAAGAACAACCCTGAATGCAGTCTCAAAAGACTCGGAGGTGTTACTCCAAAGCATATTGGGTAGGGTGACCCTTCTAGATCGGGAGGAAATGTGGGTTTCTCTTCGCCAAGAAGAGATCAGAAGGCTGAGCAAGGCAGGAAGCAACAGTAAGGTGATCAGAATCAAGAAGGAGGGGGAGGACAATGTTACCCTAGCATTTGAGGGAAAGCAGGAGAAACAGAAGAAGAAGGACCCCTCCAAGGTCAAATGCTTCCACTTTGGGGAGTTGGGTCATTATGCGACCGAGTGTCCAAGGAAGAAGAGTAAGGGAGAGGCCTCCAAGACCAAGGCAGCAACAACAAGGGCAGAGAAGGAAGTGGAGCTAGACGATGACTATGCCATGAGTGCTCATATGCCATTTGAGAAGAAATGGGGAGACATCAAGCTGCAGTCAAGAGGACTACAGGTGATGAGGGGCAGGATCCTCGAGGTACCCAACCTCTTGGATTAGACCTTGCTATGGGAGCCCCGAAGAGGAGTATCAGTACTAGCGTTGTCAGTAGAGATGAATGCAGATGGAGTGACAGAGGGAGCTACAATGTAAGATTCCCTAGACAACGCGAGGCTAGTAGGCTACAACAGTGCAAGAGGCACGTAAGTGTTTCACCAGTGTAGGATGGAACAGAGAAGGGTGGAAAGGTGTGAGATGAATGGAGTTGTTGCAGAAACACCAAGGTCAGAGAGGGAGCACTTTTCAGTGACAAAGGGAGCTTCAACATCATGAGTGTTTCTAGCCTGACGAAGATTTCAAATTTGGGAGATCAGTTACTTACTTCTCAGTAACTAGGTTGCAGTGCAACAGTTAGTAGTGGTAACATTATGGGCAGCATGATGCAACATGATAAGAGGGGTTGCCGTGTAGATGCAGTAGTGGTAGTGGCAGAGCCATGGGAAGCAGCATAGATGTAGAGGGAGTTGCAGTACAGATGCAATAGTGGTAGGGCCATGGGTAGCAGTACATGATGCAACAGTGCAGATGATGGGCAACAGGCCTAACATTAGCACAAGGACTGATGCCAGATGATTAGGGTGATACTCAGTGAAGAGTATTGCTAGAGCACAGTCCTTGCTAAGAGGGAGTGTTGATTTGGGGTAGCATCGAATGTCCTCTAGCCACGAAAAATGGTGGAGAGGCTAAGGCACATGAGATCTCCAATACCTAGAAAGGGTTTGGGCAGATTCTAAACATTTTAAGAGATATTAAAATAATTAATATTTTTAATGGAGTCCCTAAGTCTAAACTTAGGTAAATTAAAATATTAATGTGAATTAATATAAAAATGTGTTAGAATGGTCCAAAAGGCATGGACCAAGCCAAATCTAATCGTATCCATTGATTAGGGAATTAATCTCGGTCATTGATTTGTCAAAAAGAATATTATAAGAGGAGGCTTGAGGGTCACTTGGAGAATACTCTGAGTTGATCAAGATTTCAACTTTCTGGGGCTGGGTTTGCTGAGGAAGTTGAGAGAGTGATTAGAATTGCAGTTGAGGGGCAGTGAATATAGAAGTAGAGAGGCGGAGATAACACTAGGAGGATCAACACAGTAGTCAAGGGTGAGGGACGCAGAACCAACCAACGGTTCACATAGAGCCGGCCAGGGCTCACGTAGAGGAAGCCAGGAGCTACGCAGTTCCTCAAAGGACCAACGCGGGTGACACAAAGGGCTAGAGGGCTGACGCAGTGCCTACAGAGGCTGATGCAGGCCAAGAGAGAGTGATGTTAAACGTTGGGCCAGAAAGGGTTGATGCTGTCCCTAGAGGCTGACCCTGGGGTTTCGTGGGGCAGATTAGAGCTGTGAAGCTGCCAGAGTGATTATCTAGGGTTTTAGCCGGAACATCTATCTGTGACTGAGAGGTACTGCTGTCGAGATTATTCTCTGTTGGGTGAGCTGATGTATTATGTTTATGGTGTCGCTGTGTGATTTATGTATTGTTTGCATGGTCATTCCCTGAATATTTGAATTTGTGTATTTATTGTTAAAAGTTGTCATAATAGTAATTCACCCCCACCCCCCCTAGTATTATCTTATTTTCCAATAATTAGTATCAAAGTAGGTTACTTCATCAGCAATCCAACAATTGGAAGGAAGATCTAAACCTGAAACATGGCCAACGAAGATCGAATTCCTACCAACAACCCTCATTTTTTTAATGGAACAAAGTATAATTTCTAGAAATTGAGGATGAGGACATATCTAATGTCTCTTGGTGCATATGTTTTGGATGCAATGATAAATGGCTATGAAAATCAACCTGTATTGGTTGACAAAGAGGACAATCTTGAGTTTTCATTTAATGCCAAATCAATGAATGTAATCCTAAGTGGATTGTATGAATCTTAATTTGTTAAAGGTATGCACTACAAGACTGCAAAATAAATGTGGAACAAATTGAGTAACAACTATGACAATGATGTAATATAAAACAAGCCAAACTACAAATATATAGAATGCAATTTGAGTCACTAAAAATGAATGAGAATGAGGATATAGAAAATCTTTTCCTTAGAGTGGATGAGGCCTTGATGAAACTATAAAGGATTTGACTATAGTACAAAAGGTGTGGGGATATATTCTTTCCATATTCAATGCCAAGGTATTGGCCATTAAGTATGTTTCTAACCTCGAAAAACTAACAATGGATCAATTATTTGGAACATTCACTACTTAAGAAATGAGGACCACAAAAAGAAAATCTACATCAAGAGAAGCAACCTCTAAAGTAGATAGGAAAACCAAAGATGACCAAGATGCTCAAGTTTTGGATCAGATGAAGAAGAGACTAATTTTGTTAGATGACTAAAGAAAGGAACTATAAAATATAAAGGTGAGTTGTCTTTCACACTATAAGGAAAATATCTTCTAGAGGAGGATTTTGTGGAAGCCCCTATAAAAATAACCCAAAAATTTGTTTGTAGCGGAGGTGGGCGGGTGAATGTTTTAGCGGATGTTTTTTGGATGGTGCATATACAATCTACAAATGCATTGGTGCTTTACTAAAAATCAAGAATCAATGTTCATATAACACGGTGCACCGTGGAAATTTTATTTTTATAAAACAAAGTAAAAACATGGTGCGCTAAATAACACCACGCATCGGTGCTTTAGCAGTAGATAACACTAGTACCCTTCATCTAGAAAAAGTGATATGGTGCATACCACTAAGGAGAACCACTGTAGTTTTAAATTTCAGAAAAATGAGGTTATTTTCCAACAACTCTATGGTGAGGTAAATGTACTAAAACACCCCAAGGTTTCTTCTAAAGAGCACCACTAGGCAGTTTTAAATTTCTAAAAATAGAGCCGTGCTATAGTAAAACCACCACACCAGTGTGATACATGTATAGAAACATCTTGAGGCATCTCATGAAATGCACCAAAATATTTTTTAATTGAAAAAAATGCATTGCTTTTGGATATATCCCACCCCGACATGGTTAGTTAACACACTGAAGGAGGGTTAAATAAAAAAACCCTCCTGGCCATAATTTTCATTTTTACCATCTATAGCGTTGGAGAGCTCTGAAGCATTGGTGCCACTCTTGCCACATACAAGTTCCCTAACGTCGGTGCTACTATTACTCACCATCTTTCTGTAACATTCTCACATTTTGAGTTTCCAATTTTTTCAAATGGTCTTAAAATTTGTTTTTTTCCATTATGTGTGGACAATGCCTCGCCAATGAACAAATGTCTAGGTATTGTCTATGTTTCTTTGTAGTTTAGGCTTTTAGCAGATTAGAATTGCAAATTAGGTTAATTTTCCCACTATTTTGAAAAACAAAAAATTCACAACATGGTGCGCTTGATATGTTCATCTCACACCCGACATGGTGTGCCCTATAAATTTATAGAGTGCACCACATGTCAGTGGGTGAACATAACGCACCACAGTTGTTGTAGTGCATTTTGTAAATGAAAATGCACTAGGGAGGATATGACATATTGTACATTGGTGTGTCACAGCTGATGCGTTTATATTTACCAAATGAACTGCAAAAATGATATTTAAAAATATAGTTGTAGCTCGGTGCGTTATATGACCTGAACGTTCTGAACTGGTGCGAAAAGGTTATACGTGTCCAATGCACAAGTGTGTCACACCGCAATCAAAAGTTAAATATGTGAACCAACAATGGTGTGTCATACTTATGTGTGCAACGATAGCAGTGCGACTATAGTTGAAAGCGCACGGGCACCGGTGCATGATTGTGTTTCATGTGCACCGGTGATTTTTTTTTATAATTGAAAATTATGTTTCCATATTTATAAATACATGTTTCATTTAATAAAAAATTTTATTTTATGTATGAGGATGATATATTTTATATGTCAATCATGTAACATATATTTCATCATAGGGAGAATCAGCAAGAGCAGGAGTAAGTAGACCCATACAATATGGTTTTAACATGGCAAGCCAAAGAGAGGGAGAGGGATTTATACCCTCACCCTATTACTGCAAAGACCCGAGCATTATTGAGGAATGTAGGCCTCCTCAAGTATAATGAGGGGGCTGCATTCCTAAAGGCACACTCCATTTTATTGATGCATCTGATCTGCTGATGGAGTGCCTAGGAGCAAGCTTTCCATGTCAGTCCTACGGCATGGTATAGGCCCACTGAGGAGGAAATATACTTTATCACTGACCTATCCAGGAGATGGGAGGATTTTACCTAGTTCCGCGATGTTCCCCATGGTGTTGCAGCTAAGAGTTGGCTTACGTACACTCAAAGATATGTCAAGCCTCATGCAGTTCATCCATCAGATTTGCAAGCCCATGGCGGATAGCTAAATATTTCTTATTTTGTTGTAGAGGAGGTTAGGTTCCTCTCATCATGACCATTTCAAACCTTATTAGTGATGGGTAGCACATTAGTTTCCTACTTTTGTATTATGTGGATTCTTTGATTCAAATGCCATGTTGCATCAGATAGTCTGCTAATTTTTTGAGGTAGATTTGCGTGGTTTTAGATAGATGTCGTGCATTGAGACATGGGAGGAGATATTCCCTTTCACTTTCGAGATTTTTTGTTTATTTTTTTAGAGGTTTCCATAGATGAGGCCTACATTTGACCATCACCCTCCTAGGTCACTGAGGTTTAGTTGCACATGTGGGGGAAATTGATACCCAAGAGGAGCTTGCTGGAGTTTCTGGTCGGGATTTATCTCGAGGCACTGATGCTACTAGGAAATGAGGGTGATTATGCATTTATCACGTTGGTGTTTTTGTACATAGGGATTGATTGGAGATGGTGTCCCAACATCTTCTTCATAATGGCTAAGCCTCGAGATGATAGAGGTAATATTAATGTTTTCTTTGAAATAAGCTAGTTTCATTTTCTTGTTTTAATGAATTAGAATAAAACTTATTCTAGCACATTCTTTAACTTGTTTTATTAAATTATTTAATGAAATTATCTATTTATTTTTTGTACTATATATTTTGTAGATATTGACACATTCGATGGGGGCATGTCTCCTCCCCCACCTGATGTTGGAGGAGATGAGGAGATAGGTGAGGCCCAAGAGGGTGAGACATATCCTCAGGGGGGTGTGGGAATCGAGGGTCGTAGGGATGGTCTACGGGTTCAGATGGAATGCTACGATAGATTGGTCAAAGTTTTGTTTGATGCAAGAGTCTGCCATGTGAGGGCTTGAGATATGACCACAAACCCTAGTTTCATGGGTTTGTACAGGGAATTTCCGTGAGAGATCTTGTCTCTTATGTGGCATATCATCAGAGATAGTAGGGTAATGATGATGATGGGGGATGTAGGCTAGCATCATGCAGCGAAAGATACATCAAATGAGGGTATTGATGATGATGATCAAGGTGATGATCATGATCATGATGATGAGGGTGGTGATAATGATGCTTTTAGTAGTGCCACCCCATCGGATCATGGTCATAAGGGTGTAGGTGATCCATTTGGAAGTACACCTCCTCAGTTGCATGATGACAAGATGTCAGAGTGATCCAAATTTAAACAAGAACACAAAAATTATAGAGATAACCATAAAAATTATAGAGATAACCATAAACATAGAGATGTAGCAGAAATAGTACTTCATTTCATTAATGTAAAATACTGAAATATGCTTACAAATAGAAATGGAAATAAACCAACTAGGGCGATGGTAGCTTATCTCTGAGAAGAGATGTGGCAACTACATGCCTCTGAACTGTGTTACAATGAGGCTCGAAGGCCTATTTATTGTTGAGAAACAATGGAAAACCCTAAACATCTAAAAACCTAACCCTAGAAGATGAAATGCCAAACTGTGGGCCTTGTTTGGGTAAATTGGTACATCAACTTCCCGGGGTCGTAACTTTGGCATATGATCTCCGTTTGACGTGCAAAATATCTCGTTAGAAAGATCTATCCGAGAAATACAACTTTGGGAAAGCAAACATTAGCCTATGGACCCATGTTGCTCTGTATTTTCTCAAAAAACTACGTTTAGGGCCTCGAAATGGCTATGGAAGTTCACGACCTGAAAAACTGCTAAAAATAGTAAGTTGTGCTACAATTAAGGAAACTGAAAAAGCTGAGAGAAACAATGGTGGGGTTCCAAGTGGATTTGGTAGGTGGCCACCAATATCCACCTGGATCATTCCTCCCCCCTTAGGAAGCAATGGTCCCCATTGCGTTGAGTTTCTCCATGAGATGAGGAAACTTCTGCTGAACTTGGTCCTTGGTGAGCCACTTGCCCTTGTGAAGGAGTTGGCCTGCTTTGACAACTCTATACAGTTGGATATGCTGTTGGTGAGTGTGCTTGATCTATGTGTCCATGATTCGATCAATTGCATCTTGTTCCATGCAATCTGGATTTAATTTTGTGGTTGTGAGTTGTTCTACAATGTCTGATGTGTCTAGTAATGGTGGAAAGTATGGCCAAAGGCGGTCCACATTGAACACTGGGTGTAGCCCAAGGAATGGGTGAATGATGAGCTCAAATGCATTGTCTCCCACAGCCTTGGTAATGGTGTAAGGATCATATCAGAGTGGTCTCAGTTTCCAGTAGGCTCCGGTAAGGCGTTCCTTTTGCAAATGCAACCAGACTTTGTCGCCCACCTGAAACTTGTGTGGCACTCGATGTTGATCATGTCACTGCTTGTACTCATGTCGTTGACTGAGGATGTGCCTCATGTTTCTCCTGATAGAGCATACCCACCACCTACTCCTCCACATCAGAGTTTGCTAGACCGCGTTGAGGGCGCATATGTAGTTAACCATCCATCATCTTCTACTTGTGTAGACCAACCACTTCCTCCTCCATCTCAGTTGAGTTCAACAGACATTGATCATGTAGTAGTTTACCATCTATCACCTTCTACTGCTGACTAGCTTAGCACTACATTTGTTTTATCAGATATTTGATTGTGCTTATTTTGTTATGCAACCAACTCACAAAAATATAGATCAACGACTTAAAAATTATCGTCTTCGAGGGGAAAACCTCCTATACATTAAACAAATGAAAAATAATCGATGATGCAAATGAAAAAACCTCCTTGGTATATATAAGAATCTAAGGGGTCACAATATAATTAGATCCTACATAACAATAATAATGTAAGGGCATAATAATAAGAATAGTGGGCTTCTATGGTCCCGGATGCGGGTGCTTAGTATGGTCATAACGCCGATGGGACGGGGGTGGGAAGAGCACGGCTGCCACCTGCCAATCCTGTACAGCACAGATATGAACCAGGTGACGGAAACTATCGGTATGTGGGCATTGATGAGTTTAAAGGAATTATCGCAGGAGATCCTGAATTCGCATTTACCTCTGCACGCTCTGAGATGTTCAGACTCTCGCTCTCATGAATGCCAGAGTTATGGTGGACGAGTCTCGAGGCAAGGGAGGGGGTAATAATACCAGCCTCCACTATGGGTTTGATTTGGTGATGTTTTTGTTATGCTGGGTGGAGGTAATGAAGTTGGGCTCTTGTTCTATTAATCTGGAGAAGCCACCTCAGTCTGTTTCCTGGACGCTCTCTACTGCTTTGGCTTCTCGTCAATTTGTTTGCTTGGGCGGCCTGTGCCCTGCTTCTCTGGTTTCTCGACCTGGTATTCACAAAGGGTCCGCTGCTGTTGCCATGCCTCGGCTCCGTCAAAGGATGATTAGTCGACGAGGCACCTCACGGAGGGTGCCCTCCAGCCCTTCATCCTTCCCTCCCTCCAGTGACTTCATTTCTCGTGGGAGAGGACACATTCTGAGGCCTAGTCAAGTCCTTGAGTCCAATTCTCCTGACTCTTCGTCCTCGCCCTCTTTCGGCTTTGCAATCTTCTCGTTTAACAACACTTTGAACTATCCCAGGATCACTGCTCATGTCTCGATGCTCTTTTGCGAAGAAGCACAGGAAGAGGGAGAGACCAGCTCTCCTCAAGAGGACCTAGGCTCAATTGCTATGCTGAATCCTGGTTCTCCGCGAGCAATGGCGATCCCGGCGAGAAATGTCAATGATACGGTGCTGGAGCCAACTGCCCCGGGTTCGAATG
Organism: Pinus taeda; assembly: GCA_000404065.3. Taxonomy (NCBI): domain Eukaryota; kingdom Viridiplantae; phylum Streptophyta; class Pinopsida; order Pinales; family Pinaceae; genus Pinus; species Pinus taeda. Next base: position 156,190 of record APFE031071374.1, read on the forward strand.
TGAGTAATGTCAATTCTGCGGTGTTGGAGTCAGCTGCCCCGGGTTTGAATGTGCATGAGGATGTTCAAGCTCAGGACCGGTATGACATGGGATGGTGCAGAATCGTGGAGGAACCCCCAAATGCCTAATTCTCGCTCGACAGCTCTGTTTCAGGTTATGCAGCCCAGTATAGAGGGATTTTTGCTTCAGTTGAAATGTTTTGTAATAGTGGTTATGTCAAGGTTCAATTTGCATGTTTTTTTGGAAATGCATGTAAGAGCAGAATGGCTAAGATGGGACTGCAACCTCTCTGTCTATGCTTGTAAGGATCCCCTGCGTGGGACAACAAACTTTTTGTCTAGTCCAAATTCTCAGTCTTGTTCAAACTCTCTGTCTTGGACAATTTTTAGTTTCAAAGTGCCTTTCCTTCTGGGCAGCTGTTTCTTACGACAGTCATGATGTAACTGTATACCTTTTATGTGAATAATAGAATAGTCTTACTTAGAAAAAAAAATAGTGGGCTTCTATGGGGCACAAAAATAATAATATGGCAGCTACATGTGCACAACAATAACAATAATGGGGATACACTAGTATTATAGGGACCTAACATGCCCCTCTCCTTCAAAAAAGTGTTATCCTCAATGCTTGAGTAGCTGCGGATGATTTTTTATAAAATTATCATCCTCCCATGTGGAATCTTCAATGGGTAAGTTCTTCCACTTAATAAGATACTTTGAAATTGATCGATTTTGTAGTTGTTGGGTTCATATTTTCATGACTGATTCAAGTTCAAATATGATTTTTCCTTCTTCATAAAGTTCTAACAACATTGTTTGAACTGGAATCTTGTCACTAATAACCTTCTTTAAGTATGAAACATGGAAAACTAGATGTACTCAAAAATATGCAGGCAACTCCAATTTGTATGCCATAGTACCAATATTTTGCAATACATTGTAATGGCTGTAGTAATTGGGTGATAATTTATTATCCCTCTTAGCTTGCTTAAGAGACATTTGTTTATATGGTTGTAGCCATAAAAACACCTAGCCACCTACATCAAATATTCTTTCACTGTGATATTGATATTCCTATTGTTTCATTCGATTCTGCGCCATAGTGAGGTTATCCTTTAAGAGTTGGATAACTTGTTGTTGATGCTCGATGTAATATTTCACTACTTGAACCTTATAACTTTCTCTTAAAGATGATGTGATGGATGGTAGATGATATCCATAAAGTGCCATAAATGGGTTCATTTTTGTTGCACTATGGAAAGAAGTGGTATACCACCATTCAACTAGAGGTAACCACTTGACCCATTGTGTTTGTTTATCAGATACAAAGAAACAAAGATATAATTCCAAACATTTGTTCACTATCTCAATTTTCCCATCATATTGAGGATGATAAGATCAGCTATGAGCTAATTGAGTACCAAGTCAAGAAAATAATTCCATTAAAAAATTTCCAGTGAAAATGGGATCTCTATCACTTACTATAATCTTTGGATTTTGATGAATCTTTTGAATTATTTCAATAAATGCAGTAACAACTATACTAGCTTTAAAAGGATGATATAATGCACAAAAGTGTGCATACTTGGTAAGTCTATCAATTACCACCATGATGACACTCGTTCTTTCAGAATTGGGTAAACCTGTGATAAAATCCATTGAGACCTCCTCCCAATTGTAGGAATTTACAGGGTAAGTTCCTCAGACAGAACACCAAAAGGACACCGCTCACAAATAGATCACAGATCAATACACCAATATTTTGACGTGGTTAAAACCCTCAAAGAGGGAAACAGTCCACGGCCTGAGCCAATGCGGCCACTTCAGGAAATTTATTAATAAAAGAATGAAAATTTACATAAGCTTCTGTCGTGAACAGTTAACCTACAAATGACCCTCCATGCACTTTAAATAGAATTCATGGACCAATCGGGTGTTAAGCCACGGATCAAGTGTCTGTAATACTGAGCAGAGAATGAACCGTCGGATCACTACATATCGTGACCGTCGGATTGTAAGTTACAAAATGTACAAAGGTAAAGAAACACACTTTACCTAACTCTATACTAGACCAAGTTGAACTTAACTATTCCTATGTGTCGGAATATCCTAACATCCCCCCTTAAGAACAACTTGGGATAGGATTGAAGGATTTACAAATATGACACAATAGGAGAAGGAAGGAGGCACTAGAGCCTATCCCCCCTTAGTGACAACTTCCTGAACTCCAACCATAAATCGAAGTTTAGTGAACTTCGCCTCTGTGAGAGCCTTTGTGAAGATGTCTGCAACTTGATCATCTGTTGAACAATATTGCACTTCAAGAACATGGTCATGAATGAGCTTTCTAATGAAGTGCAGTCTGTTTCCTGGACACTCTCTACTGCTTTGGGTTCTCTTCAGTTTGTTTGCTTTGCCGGCTTGTGCCCTGCTTCTCTGGTTGCTCGACCTGGTATTCACAAAGGGGCCAATGTTGTTGCCACGCCTCGGCTCCGTCAAAGGATGATTAGCCGACGAGGCACCTCACGGAGGGCGACCTCCAGCCCTTCATCCTGCCCTCCCTCCAGTGACTTCATTTCTCGTGGGAGAGGACGCATTCTGAGGCCTAATCAAGTCCTTGAGCCCAATTCTCCTGACTCCTCGTCCTCGCCCTCTTTCGGCTCCGTAATCTTCTCATTTAACAGCACTTTGAACTGTCCCAGGATCACTGCTCATGTCTCGGTGCTCTTTTGTGAAGAAGCACAGGAAGAGGGAGATACCAGCTCTCCTCAAGAGGACCCAGGCTCAATCGCTGTGCTGAATCCTGGTTCTCCGCGAGCGATGGCGATCCCAGCGAGCAATGTCAATGATACGGTGCTGGAGCCAACTGTCGTGAGTTTGAATGTGAGTAATGTCAATTCTGCAGTGTTGGAGCCAGCTGCCTCGGGTTCGAATGTGCATGAGAATGTTCAAGCTCAGGACCGGTATGACATGGGATGGTGCAGAATCGCGGAGGAACCCCTAAATGCCTAATTCTCGCTCGGCGGCTCTGTTTCAGGTTATGCAGCCCAGTATAGAGGGATTTTTGCTTCAGTTGAAATGTTTTGTAATGGTGGTTATATCAAGGTTCAATTTGCATATTTTTTTGGAAATGCATGTAAGAGTAGAATAGCTAAGATGGGACTGCAACCTCTCTATCTATGCTTGTAAGGATCCCCTGCGTGGGACAACAAACTTTCTGTCTAGTCCAAATTATCAGTCTTGTTCAAACTCTCTGTCTTGGACAATTTTCAGTTTCAAACTGCCTTTCCTTCTGGGCAGCTGTTTCTTACGAAAATCATGATGTAACTGTATACCTTTTATGTGAATAATAGAATAGTCTTACTTAGAAAAAAAATAGTGGGCTTCTATGGGGCACAAAAATAATAATATGGCAGCTACATGTGCACAACAATAACAATAAGGGGGATACGCTAGTATTATAGGGACCTAACATGCCCCTCTCCTTCAAAAAAGTGTTATCCTCAATGCTTGAGTAGGTCTGGATGATTTTTTATAAAATTATCATCCTCCCATGTGGAATCTTCAGTGGGTAAGTTCTTCCACTTAATAAGATACTCTGAAATTGATCGATTTTGTAGTTGTTGGGTTCATATTTTCATGACTGATTCAGGTTCAAATATGATTTTTCCTTCTTCATAAAGTTCTAACAACATTGTTTGAACTGGAATATTGTCGCCAATAACCTTCTTTAAGTATGAAACATGGAAAACTAGATGTACTCGAAAAGATGCAGGCAACTCCAATTTGTATGCCATAGTACCAATCTTTTGCAATACATTGTAATGGCTGTAGTACTTGGGTGATAATTTATTATCCTTCTTAGCTTGCTTAAGAGACATTTGTTTATATGGTTGTAGCCATAAAAACACCTAGCCACCTACATCAAAACTTCTTTCACTGTGATATTGATATTCCTATTGTTTCATTCGATTCTGCGCCATAGTGAGGTTATCCTTTAAGAGTTGGATAACTTGTTGTTGATGCTCGATGTAATATTTCACTACTTGAACCTTATAACTTTCTCTTAAAGATGATGTGATGGATGGTAGATGATATCCATAAAGTGCCATAAATGGGTTCATTTTTGTTGCACTATGGAAAGAAGTGGTATACCACCATTCAACTAGAGGTAACCACTTGACCCATTGTGTTTGTTTATCAGATACAAAGAAACGAAGATATAATTCCAAAAATTTGTTCACTATCTCAATTTTCCCATCATATTGAGGATGATAAGATCAGCTATGAGCTAATTGAGTACCAAGACAAGAAAATAATTCCATTAAAAAAATTCCACTGAAAATGGGATCTCTATCACTTACTATAATCTTTGGATTTCGATGAATCCTTTGAATTATTTCAATAAATGCAATAACAATTGTACTAGCTTTAAAAGGATGATATAATGCGCAAAAGTGTGCATACTTGGTAAGTCTATCAATTACCACCATGATGACACTCATTCCTTCAGAATTGGGTGAACTTGTGATAAAATCCATTGAGACCTCCTCCCAATGCTGCCTTGGAACGTATAAATGTTGTAACAGACTCGAGGTCTTAATTGTGTCAACTTTATTTTGTTGGCAAACCAAATATTTTTCCACAAACTTCTAAATATCATTTTTAAGGCCATCCAAAAAAAAAAATTCCTTCTTAATCCTATGGCAAGTTTTTGAAAATTTTGAGTGTCCTCCTAAGGGAGAGTTGTGCAATCCTAAAAGACTCTTTTGTTTGAGTTGGGAATTATTACAAAGATATAAGCAATCTTTGTACCATAATGAATTATTTTTCCAGTTAAATGTATCAAATGTACTGGGATCTTGCTGCAACTTTTGAATGAGTGACCACACCTCTTCATCATTCTTCCATTCATCCTTTTCTTCGGTTATCCACTCAGGCTGGATAATAGAAATTGCATAAAGCAATGCTTCCACATCATCATCCTTTCTTAAGAGCACATCTACAACAATGTTTTGCTTCCCTTTTTTGTAGATGATTTCAAAGTCATAACCCAAAATCTTTGTCACCCATTTTTTCTTCTCTTCTGAAGATAATCTTTGTTCCAAAAATTATCTAAGGCTATCATGATCTATTTTTACCTTGAAGTGTCTTCCCATTAAGTAAGGGAATCATTGTTTTAGTGCATGTAGTATTGCCAACATTTCCTTCTCATAAATACTTTCCTTTGATTGGATGACTTTAAAAAGTAATGGGTCTTCCTTCTTGCATTAAAACAACACCAATTTCATTTCCTAAGGCATCACATTCCACAATAAAAGTTTTTGTGAAGTCTGGCGTAGCTAAGATTAGTGCTCGGCACATTTCCTCTTTCAGATGCTCAAAGGCCTTTGTTTCTTCTGGAGTCCAAGAAAATGCATCTTTCTTCAGTAATGATGTTAGAGGTACCACTATTCTCTCATAATTCTTAACAAACTTACGATAATACCCTCTCAACCCTCGAAGATGCTTTATGGTTGTGGGAATTTTCCATTCCTTAATGGTTTTAATTTTGTAAGGGTCTACGTTAACACCCTCATGAGATATAATATGACCCAAATATTCCACCTCGTGTACTCAAAAGAAACGTTTGGAGGTTTTTTCATATAGTTGTTTCTCATCCAATACTTTGAGCACCCTATCAACATGTTAAACATGAACCTTCCAAGACTTGTTGTAGATTAGTATATCATCAAAAAATAATAACACAAATTTTCTAAGGAAGGGTTTGAAAATGGAATTCATCAAAACTTGAAATGTGCAAGGTGCATTAGTAAAGCCAAAAGGCATGACCAAAAATTCATAATGACCCTCATGAGTTCTGAATGTTAGTTTCTAAATATCCTAAATGAAGATCCAACTTGGTGAAGTAAAATTCTCCATGTAATTCATCCAACAATTCATCAATGACAAGAATGGGAAATTTATCTTTAATAGTGAGATTTTTGGACGTATGCACCATGATCCATACTTCTTGTGCATCAATACTACTGGAGCATAGAAAGAAATTTAACTAGGTTTAATTATACCAGTCTCTAGCATTTCTACAACCATACGTTCAGTTTCACTCCTTTGGGTATAAGGATATTTGTAATGCCTCGTGTTTGGAGGATCACTTATTGGAATGAAGTGAATCACGTAATCATGATCACGAATAGGTGGGAGGAATTTGGGAGTCTCACACACCTTGGAATGATTGTCCAAGACTTATTTGAGATATGGAGAAATAGTTGATTTTGATGTTTGAACCCCTAGTGAGCATAATTGTGAAATTATGCCTTGTTTTTCTTTCTTCAGAATTTTTTTCATGCCATTAGAGCTAATTATCTTTCCTGGTTTCCCTATGATACCCCTTAATTCAACTTCCTTTCCTTCCCAAAAAAAAATTCAAGAAAATTTCTTGAAAATTGAAAGCTATGTCCCCAAATATTGTAACCAATGGGCTCTTAGTACAACATCAACACCACCCATGGGAATGGAAAGAATTGGACTATTCAATACATATTCCGCCATGGTTATATTGATATTATGGCACTTTCCAGACCAAATTATAGTTCCTCCATTTGCAACCATCACTTGACACTCTGGTGCTAGATATAAGAAGAAATCCACTTCCTTGGTTGTCTTACAATGAATAAAATTATGGGTACTACCTCAATCAATCAACACTATTACATTTTTCTTCTTGAGGTATCCTTCTATCTTGAGAGTTTGTGATTCCTGCGAATGCATTACAAGATATGATCAGTTTCATTTATTCTTTCTCTAGGGTTGGTTCTTGTTGTATATCCTACTCTTTTGATTTTTCTTGTTCCCTTTCTTCCTCCTCTTTACAATCTATGTAGAATTCTTTCTTCTCAGCACACTTATGACTTTCAGTTTATTTTCTATCACAACTGTAACAAAGCCCTTTTTCTCTTTTTTCCTCCAATTGATGTGGTGCCAACCTTGTAGGTTATGGAAGATTAACACTTCCATCTTTAGATTTGTAAGTGGTAGGCTTCCTTGTTGCCATAATGTTTCTTTCAACTTTTATTGCCACCTTGAATGTCTTCTCCAATGAATCAGGTTCCTGAAGGTGAACCTCATGTTGGATGGTATCTTTTAAATTCCCTATTAAGACATCAATCCAATGATCCTCTGGAATATTGGTGACCCTAATATTCAATTTTTGGAAGTCTTGAATGTGCTCCAACATTGAACCCTTCTGTTTGAGGTTTATCAATGGGCTAAAGAAGGTGTTGCTCTTTGTATATTCATAATGTGTTATCCTTTCCTCCATAAAATTTAACCAAGTGACAAGTGGTTTATGAGAACAAACACATCTATACCATACAAACTGATTGGGTTCTAAATATAAAGATGCAATATGTACCTTTTGTGAGGGTTGCACATCTTGTAGATCAAAATATTGCTCCATCTATAGTATCCATGTTATCAGATCCTTTCCATAAAACTTCCTCATATCTACCTTTGGAATGTGGTGGTTCTTAAACCCCACATTGGAATCTCTAAAATTGTAATTCATATTATTTTTGTCCTCCTCATGATTTTCATGGATTACCTTGTCATCACTAGAAAGCCTTTCTTGTAACAACTTTGTCAAACCTTCCTTCAAACCTTCCATGTCTACTTCTAAACCATTCATGTCACCTTTTAAACCATCCATGTCTCTTTTTGAACCATCCATGTCACCTTTTAGCTCATCTTTGGTTGCTCTTTGTGAGGGCGAAATTTGTTGCACTTGGTCTCGTAATTTTGATATATCATGTTGTAATTCTTCCGCTTCACGTACCATAGTAGAGATTTCTAAGGGCTTAATGAATGTAGAACTAGCTTTCTTAGGAGGAATTTTAGAACACAATATTAATATATATGATTTATTATGCCCATGGAATCACTTCAAATTGTTTTTTCAAACAAAAGTTATGCAATTTGTTTTAAAAAATACACATTTTTCTTTCTTTTAGGAGATCGATCTTGAAATAGTTGTAACTTTGTAATATTGAATCTCCAAGTTTTGAAATTTATTCTTGTGGTAGCTCTGTGAGTCTTATTTCCAACCCCACAAGTTTGATAGCGATTGGATTCTTCAAGAAAGAGTTATGCCACATCTCCCACGATGACCTGATTATGGACTGGTTCAGTAGAGAAAAGTTGTAAGGGATGTCACATGTCACTGTTTCAACCTTTGGCCCTGAAATTGATACAGGAAAAAATGCAATCCATACTTTTAGCCACTTCTTAGAGAATTAAAATCTGATGCCTGAAATGAACGTTATAGCGATTTTACCTAGGTCACCTATTTGAGACAGAATTCTGGAGCCTACGAAGACCCTAACTTGCTCAGATCCTATCTCTGAAAATATAGCAAACCAAGATCTGCAAGTTTTACATGAATTTCACCAAGATTTCATTTCCACGATGACCTATTTGAAGAAGTGAAAGCCTGGAATCCAAATCTCTGATACCAAATGTTATGCAACTAGCTCACAAAAAGATAAATCAACGACTTAAAAATTATCATCTTCGAGGGGGAAACCTCATTTACATTAAATAAATGAACAATTCTTGGATGATACAAATAACAATACCTCCTTTGTCTATATAGGAATCTAAGGGGTCACAATATAATCAAAGCCTACATAACAATAATAATGTAAGGGCACAACAATAACAAGAAGGGTGATACACTAGTATTATAGAGACATAACATATTTGACTGAATTATATATATATTCTCATATTTATGTACTTAATTTATATGTTGGTGTTGATGTGTATATTGTTAGCTCATGTTAGATATGTTCATTTAATGTACTCGCAGATAGATGTGTATGTGATAGCAGTTATTTCACATGAGATTTATATTAATTTGAGGATGTGCGGTGATGATGTTAGATTAGAATGTTTGTGTTTTGTTATATGTGATCACGATGATGATGCCCTTTTATATTATTAGATTTGTGTGCTAGCTAATGATGTTTATATGTGCTAGAGGTGTATATAATCAGATGATGGTAGTGATTTCGAATGTGTATCTTAGATGATGTTTATGATTGTTAGATGATTATCATCATGATGTTTATTTTTATGAAATAATATTTATCATAGATTATGTATTGGTGAACTTATATGAAACTTTTATATATGAAATTGCATCCAAAATAACTTTAAAAAAAATGCAAATATTTTTATAAATTACAAAGTTTAGTATGGTGGAACTATGATTGTAAAAATTAGGCTGATATGATTTAGGCTAGTATAATACATATGTAGTTGACATTGAAAATATTGTATTTATAATTCACGCTCCACATTAAAATGTTAAAATATGTGCCCTCATAATATTTTCCTGTATGTATAAATTTAATTATTTTTATTATTAATATTCTGTAAAATATTACATATCAAATCCATGTTAAACATTTGAAAATTTTGTAAATGTGCCTCATACATTAAATTAGAAAGAAACTATTAATGCAATAAGAATTCTCTCAATCTTTCTCACTAAGGCGAAAACATAAGAAAATTTTCAATTTGAATTACGTTACTTTTCTTTGTATAAATTTCTATAAAATTATGTTATTTAATATGGACATTGAAATATTTTACTTATGGTTGTGAGTGAAATAATTTTTGTTATAAATATATTTTTGTTTAAAATATCACATGTAAATAGAACATAGAATGAATGGCACATAATGTAATATCAATAATACTATTTCTTGTCTTATGAAAAAATTGTGTTTCTTCCTTTTCTCTATATAAATTTATATAAGATTAAGGTGTAAATTGAAGTATTGTAGTTATGACTGACATTAATTTCTTTGTTATTACTATTTTTAATTTGTTAACTTAAATTATTATTTTAGTATTTTTAAATGTAATGGTGTGTGACAACATCTCTCCCATGCTGAGTTGTAGAGCGCCTCTTGGCAAAATTAACTTATATTTATCATAACTTAAAAAAAAAATCTATTTTTATAAAATTTAAGTTGTTGCTAAATTTAAGAGATTTTCATGCAATTTAAATTTAATATTCATTACAACTCTTAACAATTTAAATTAGAAATTTCTCTCTCTAAAGATGAGGATAAAGAAATGTAGCATGATAAGGTTTCATGTGAAGTTACTTGTAGTTGGAGATTTCCTCTATTGGAAGTTCTCCCTTAAAGAGGCAAGTTAATTTTTTCTAGTAATAAAGATACAACAATTTGATGCTATTTTGTTTCTTTATTTGCTACTATACTAGTTTAAATTTAACACTTTTTAATAACAAATATGAGTTAAATAATGCAAAAATGATAATAAATTAGATTTAAACTTTTGGCAAATAATATATTTGATCATTTCTTAATTAACAACTCTGAAATTATTATTTTTTCTGCATACTTATCACAATATAGTCACTAAAATTAATGTTTTTCACATTTATCCTAGTTAATCAGCAAAAACATACAATAGTATAAATGATGAAATAACACAAGTACATATCACTCTCCATTATCATCACCCCGATTATCTTCTTTGATTGGCATGATAACATTGTTGTTCTCAAAAATATGGTTTGATCTAGGGTCATGTCTTAATACGAACCACCAATCCCTATCCAACACATATGGGTAAAGAAACACTTGGTTGCAGTGTTTTGGGAAAACATAAGGCTCCCTAGCTTCATGCCACATCTTTCTAAAGTTGATAGATATCATCCCACTATTGCGATCTTCCTTTACATTATTTCAATCAAAGGTGTCCCACTGCTTGCACCTAAAAATAATACATTGAAATGAAGAGAAGCCGACTTGAATGATCTCTTGTATCTTTCCATCATAACCTAATGTCCCCTGCATTAGGTTTTGATCGCAGTGACTATCATGACTAGAGTGGACAAACTTCACTTCCACTCTATAGTCTTGTGTCATGCATCCATCATCGGCAGTCCTCCATGCAAACATGATGTCCATATTCCCACATAGATGGGAATAAATGCACCTATAAAAAGGTTGAAAGAATCACTGTGTCATGTGTCTAATAACCCGCTTGAACATAATTATAATATAATAATATTATATATATATATATATTATATATATGTGTGTGTGTGTGTGTGTGTATGTATGTATGTATGTATGTATGTATGTATGTATGTATGTTAGAATTCAAAGGTGCAGTATGAAATTAAAACTATACAAAAAAATAATATAATTATTGAGTTGTTTCTCCCAATCCCTATGTTCAGCGCATCCTCTTTAGCACACGGGTAATGACCATATGCACCACATTTCTCTCTGACCTGATCAACAACCCAACTATTAGGGCATCTCATTGGCAGATTTTTTTTAAATGATCAAGATAAGGCACACTTCTACCATTCAATCATTTGAATTATTTCTTGTCACTGTCCCATTTCCTCCTCTTCTCTTCGTACAATGCAATGCATATTTGTGTCGTTTCCATATTGTAAAGAATGAATTTGTTGATGGCTTCAATTTCTGAATTCCCTGATGATAAAATCAAACTAACATATATATATATTTAGCACACATGAGATCAAAATATGCATTAATATTAAGTTCAATGTGAATAGTTATTATCTAGTAATTTGACAAATGATAAGATCACATTTACTCTTTATCATGTGCCTCTTTCCATTCATTTCAAGAATCTCCCCTTCTCTTTTGTCTTCATCCTTTTCCTTATCCCAAATCAATGCACTTGGTGTGTTGTCAATCTGCTTGATGTACTCAATGGCATAATATAAAGACTCATATGATATATACCCCTCTGGTTTTTCCCTTTGTCGAAAAAAACATTTCAATTTCTTCATGTACCTCTCTAAGAAGAACATCCAATGACAAGACATGACCCCAACTAATTCAACCTCATCTACTATGTGAATTAGAAGATGAACTTACAAGTTCATGAAAATTTTCGGCAACTCCTTCTCAAACATACAAACAACCTCAGCTATCTCTTGATGCCACCATGGAATTCTAGCCATATGAATCTCCTTTGATGTGATCCAACGTACAAATGAAAACAATTTAGATATGGCACGCCATAGGCCTTGGGGGAAGTCATGGTTCACAAACCCATGCACAACTATAGGATAATGACAATGCACAAAAAATAATACATTATACAAAAATTAATTATAAACTATCCCATTATATTAACAAAAAACAAAAAATCATGTTTTTGACATAGGTACTCTTAGAAAGTTAAAATGGTCATGTGATTTCAACCCGGACAAATTATCTTTCACAGGGAAGCAACGCCATAGTGAAGACCCATATAAAGAAGGCACCCTCACACTCATTATAAATTCCTTTGCGAAAGAAAGATCATCTTTATTTAAAATCCATGGGACATCACCTTCTTTGAAAGACCAAGAGGGACCAACCTCTCCTCTAGTTTCTTGTCTTGGACAATGTTTCTTTTTAGTTTTTTAAGAAATAAGATGTCCCCTAACAACCACTTTGTCACTTTATTTCAATTATATGTGCCTCGATAAATAACATGAGACATTTTTAAATATATACATGGGATCTAGTAAGTGGGAAATCTTAACATGATTCAGATATGGGAGCTCATAAAAGATAGATTTCACTTTCATCCCAATGGGAAATTTCTCAATGTAGGTGTCGAAGAATTCTAGATCATCAAACATAAGCTCCCCATTTGAATCGAACATTTCTGCAAATTACTTTTCCTTCTCTCTCTCATTTTCTCTAAGCCATTCAGATGGTTTCATTATTGCAAGCCTTTGGGTTCTCTCTAGTTTATCATTGAAGTAGATGTTACTCTTTTGTAAGGGTGTTCTTATGGGAGGAATATCCTAGAGTAGTCATACACTATCTTTCGTAGGTGGTCGAACCACCTAGCCTTCAGAGAATGTCCACAACATTTACATCCATGATACCCTTTTGTTATAAGACCTGCAAAATTATTATATACAGGCCAACTCATTAGCGACCATGAAGATCTGAACAATTGTAGCGAATTAAATTAATATGTGAAACAATATATTGTTACTAAACAAATCAATAAGAATGTAATTTACTATAGCAAACTCCTAAGACCGGATAATCAAGTGCGGTGTAAGCACATATGTCATACAACGTAAAACTCCTCTCTATTGCGAGGGGTCTTGATACATCATACACATGTATCCCTTCCCATAATTCCTTCAATTCATCTACCAATGGTTGCAAGTAGACATCCATGATATTATTCACTTGTCTTCTATGAGGGACTATGAGAGCCAACATAAGATGTCCATTCTTCATGGAAAACCATGGGGGGTATTTTTATTGATCACTACTACAAGCCAAACATAATAGTTGGTATTTTGGAGGGAATATAGGTTGAAGCCATCCATTCCTATGCTAAGTTGTAGACTTTGTACTTCATCCTTGAACTTTTCAGGCCATGTATGTTGTATATGCTTCATGGCTATTGAATCTGTTGGGAGTCACATAACTCCTTACTCACTTCTATGTGAGGCATTCCATCCCTACAACATGGTTAATTCTTTGAAATGAAATAGTCTTTGAATCCTTGGGATTATATGCATGTGCCTCAATATATTATGAGGATGACCTTGTGATTTACCCGTTTATTTTTGAATTATGGTACTTTTCATGCCCACATTTCAAACATATCTCTTTGTCTAGATATTATCCTCTATATAGAATACAGTCATTCAGACATGCATGATATGATATGTACTCAACACCCAACATTTTCAACAATTGTTTTTCCTCTTCGCAGCTACTCGACAAGATATTATCACTCGAAAGAACATTATCTTTGAATATCTTACAGTTGGTGGGGAATATAGTTGTACAATGTCAATATTTAACATTCATAAAATCGACCATTTTTAAATTTGATTATCTGACAAAATATAAGGAACTTGATCGATCATACAAGTCAATTACCTCAATATTGCAGAGAAACATGAATTCGATATGTCAAACTTTTCTTTCATGTTGTACAAAACATTGTTGTCCCCAGCTGATTAGACTTTGACTTGCTTCCAGGTCCAAAGAGAGGGGTGGTGGAAGCATATTTCATGCTGGCAATTGTATCCGTAAGTAATCATCCATACCAACCTCCATTTGATTGCCTTCATTTCCAACTTGTGATGAAGAAATATTATTTCTGTAGACATTCCTAATTAGTTAATATTGACGTAGTGGGAATTGAATAGGTGGTTGATTCAACCATTATTTGTATGCTTCCTCTTTGGTTATTTCTCTTAATGCAACATTCTCTTGAGTTGAAATTGTAGTGGGGTGCTATGGAAGATGGTAGGTGGGTCGCTCATCATCACTAGAATTATAATTTCAAAAAAATATTGAACATCATTAGTACAATATCAATGATATTAGTAAGCACATCAATTCAATTGGTTTGTTGAAATTACATTATACCAAACAATTATTACCATCATTGATCAAGGGTTGTGGCTAGAAGACGACATGTTCCAATTAGCAGGGTGAAAAGGTTGTCCATTTTCATATACCCACTGCTTGCGATATGCTACTCTTAATAAGAGCTTCTGATATTTTGGGAAATATGGAGTATTATTTTATGCATTTGAACTCGTATAAGAATCAAGTTGCTACAAATTTGGATACATTTTTATTCAAATTGGCATGGATTAAAAAAGGAAAATGTCATTAAGATAATCGAATATAAATAAAATTTGAACTTACTAGAGATGGAAAGGAAGAACACCATGAAAGAATTTGATCAACAATATGGAACAAGATGGAATTTAAAGAATTGGCGATTTGATATTATTGATATTTTTTCCCTAGATTTGAGAAAGATCATAAATAAAAATTTGTGTGCATATCCAAAATTAATCTCAACAACCATATAACCACAATATGAATTTCAATATAGTTTTCAAACCATTTTTCAAGAATAAGGTGACTTTAAGTAGAAAATGTATACTATGAACTATTGTAATTCATGTGGATGCATTCTGAAGGATAATTTGAGATCAATATGTCATTTATCTGAAATTAAAATTTTAGATAGCTTTTAAAACAAATTGGTGTGCTTATCTGAACAAAGTGCACTATTTTGTTTAAAACATTAACAACATCAAGACATTCAAATAACACGCACAATGGTTTCCAACATTCTGAAGAAGAAGAAAAAAATAATAAATCAATAATAATAATTAATAATAATAATAATAATAATAAAATAAAATAAAAAAATAAAATAAAAAAATAATAAAATAAAATAAAAAATAAAAAAAAAAAATAAAAAATAAAAAATAAAAAAAAATAAAAATATATTATAATATCAGTGCTCTTCTACAAAAACGCATTGATGCGTTTCAAAAAAACATCATTGTTACACACATGTTTCCTTATTTTAAAAAATAAAAGCGAATTCAACCAACTCGGTGCTCTTATAAAAATTAGAGCACCAATTCTTTTAAATAGAAACCGCACAGTTGTGTTAAAAAATTAATCGCACTGTTTCGAGATTTCAAAAAAAAAATGTATCATGTCGGTGCATTAAAAAAAATTGGCTCGCTGGGAATGTCGATGTGTTTTTTTTTTTATAAATGCACCGGTGCGCTTGAATATTGAACACACCGATGTGCAGAGAAATTGAAAAAAAATGATGTTTTTCTTTTTTAAATTTAAAAAATGAGCGACAATTGATTTTTCAAAATCTAATATCATAAAGTCTTTTAAATAGTAAAAAGTTATTCACCATTTCATTATTTTACCCAAAATTTCAAGTGGTTGATTTGTAATGAGAGGGATGGCAAAAACGAACTATGCAGTGGAAAAATACTTTTGGAGCAACAAAAATTACTCAGAGATCAGAAGCTGAAAGGTTTATTGGTGATTCAATTAAAAAGCCTGCATAGTTAAAATTTAAAATCTTTATAATTATTTACTCATAAAAAATTTTAGAATTGTATTAAAACCTTAACAAAATTCTAAAATGAGACATTTTTCAAGACGAGACATACTGAAAGCACTAGTAGAGCTACAAGATTTTGGCTCCGCCGAAAATCAAAACAGTGAAGTTGGTTATTCGTTCAAGAACCCCTAGCTGAAAACTACTCCTTACGTGTTCACTGTGTAGACAAATATTTTACCAATATCTGTTAGATTTTCTCACCACTATTCACCCATTCTATTACTAGTATTATATATATATATATATATTAAAAATCTTGTAATAATAAAAAATTTTTTTGAACTATAAGATCTTCGTACTAGTAAACCACTCAATGTGTACATTTAGCCTATTCCGTATCACTTAATTTAATTATAATTCAAATAAAAAACAAAACAGGTAAAAGCAATATTCTTAAAACCCTTGCTTCTTCCTGCAAAATTTTACGTCGGGGTTTAATTTCCTCTATGACTTTAGAATTAGGGTTTTTCAATTCATGGATTTTAGATTTAATAGGTTTGTGTACTTACTATATATAGGGTGTTTGACATGTAAAGTAGGGGAATCAATTATTGAATTAGATCCAAAACCTATTGGTCGTATCCATTTTTTTTAACGATTATATGTTTCATGGTGCGCCCTCTGTAATATAGCACACTGGTTCTCCTTGTGTAATACAATACACCGACATATTAAACACTATCTATTCTAACTAATCCGTTAATAGTTTCTCTTGGTGTAATATAATGTACGGGTGTGGCTCTTCCAAATAGAATCGTTAAATCGTTCTAGCATGTTTATCCTTAAAAATTGAACTGTAATAATTTAAAATTATTTTTAGAAGTTAATTTTCCATGATGGTGCTGAACAATTAAACTCTCAGTGTGTTTAATGTTCTAAACACATCGATGCGTTTATCTAAAAGCATCGGTTACTAGAGTTTTTCTGGCTGAAAATTATCTAATTTATTTGTAAACTATATTTAATGACTTTTATATTGAATGCTACAGGTTGTATATTAAAAAAAAAATGTCTTAGAAGGTCTCAAGTAACAAAAATATTGATCAACAAAATGGTAGCACGTGAAAACACTAGAGAAGGCAAATTCTTTATAAAATTCATATGTTTGAGCTATATGTAAGTTTAACTAATATGTATTGGTTGGTGTGTGTCATGCAGAGCCACAAAATAAACAAGGTCGATACGATTATTTCTAATCTAAGTGCAAAAGAACGTAAAATATTGATAGAAAAATTGCAGAATGATGAATCAAGTGAATGAAAAAATTCTATTCAATATGCTTTTTGTTAATTTTCATTAATAATATACTTAAGAATATTAAATAACATGTTTCATAAAATCTATTAATTCATATATGTTTAATGTTCTTCAAGGAGAAACAACGAAGGAAAAGATCAATGTCCTTCTAAGAAAAGAAAAACTGTAGAACATGTAAATGATGATGAATTGGTCATTAGCTCATCTGGAATGTCCTAGAGGTTAATGAAAGGGGGGGGATTTTAAAAGAACTATGAGGGATTTAGTGGAATGAACATATAGACGTACCTTCCATTGACAATACAAAAATAAATCCAACCATTCTAGGAACCAAATTATATCTAAACTACATGATGTGTTTTCATAGCAATGGTCAATGAGACATGTCAGACTTGCAATAGAAAAACATACAATAACAAAAAATAATAATTCAAAAGGTAATATTCCTAATTCTATAAAATGATTTTCTAGAATTATATGTATATAGTACTACTATTAATATCTATTTTGTTATATTTAGTTTTCATATATCATTATATAATAGTTTATTTATTTTTCATGAGGTTATGAATTCCAGTCAGACTCTATATGTGAAACAGCCCATTAGGAAATGTCAATGGTATAAGGGGTTTGTCCAATGATGGAATATTGCAACCGCGAAGTCATCTTCATAAAATTGCTTCAAATGTGTAATATGAATTGACTTTGTAATTTAAAAATAATTAGCATTATATTATTTCAAGTTTTTCTTGCAAGAGAGAAAAAAAAAAAAAAAAAAAAAAAAAAAAAAAAAAAAAAAAAAAAAGAAACATGGAATCATTACATATAAAGAAGATGACAAGGAAGAAAATGGTTGATTCCAAAGTTTGTGAGTAATTGTTAATATTTCCTTATAACAACTCAAGTTTTCATTTTTGTATATTTTAAGTTGTTTTAAAACAACCATCATTGAATGTATTCAAATAGGTGTTAACATACAAAGAAGAGTCATTGGAAAAATTGATTGAAATTTGGTTAAATAAGGGTTGTGAGTATAGGTTGGCATATCAAAAATTAATTGTGGAATTTGTAAGTATCTATGTTGTTTTACTTCTTTGAGTTTATAATTAATATAACAATAAAATCCTCTATATTAAATCTATGATTTATAATGGGGTTTAAAACATGGAAGAAACAAAATATGGAACTAGATCAATAGAAGACTTGTTGCAACAAGGCATGAGACTTGGTTTTGAAACCGTATGCACAACTTATGAGTCACTTCTTACTATGATACATTTTTATTCAATTTACATTGATGTATATTTTTTATTTCAATTTTCATTACTTTCACCAATGTAGATACACTCATTACACTTTATTTTTATGTTTCCATATGGAACATGAACAAAAAGAGGAAAACAATCGATGCAATCAACATTCGTCTAGATAACCGAAGTCATGGAAGTAGCTCGATCACTGATAGTGATTCTAGCGAACACTGATGATCTATTTGGATATCAATGCAAGTTGTAGTATTTTTTTGAAATAATTGTCTATGAAAATTAGACATTTTGTTTAATTTAATGGACGTAGTGTCCCAATTGAAAGAGAAGGGGCTACCAATAATAGTCCTATTTTGTATGAAAAAGAGCCTCTTATTGATAGATAATAAAATGCATTTTAATTTATTCTATTGTGTTATCCAATGTCACTGTGAAATGGCCCACAGGGCTTTGGATTGACGGTGAATGGGTGCGTTGTTAAAACACTCCTTGCGATAGGTCGCCGTTTCAAATCCCCCATGGGTACTTAGGTAGTCTTAACTAAAAAAAAAAAAAAAAAAAAAAAAAAATGTCACTGTGAAATGTTACACCACTGATTAAATATATGGATGGTTAAATATTATAATGAGGAGATGCGAAATATGATAATATAACAAATTAATCCAAACATCATATATAAATGCACTAATCAAATTTTAATTTATATGAATATTGTTATAATATATATGTCGATTTTTCGATGAATAACAAATTTTAAAAATTACAATAATTACACTATCACAAGTCGATGTTTCCAAAAAGAGAAAATTTCATTCAAAAAATCGGTGTGTCTATAAAATATAAAAGCACCTGTATGTTGTGTTACATAAAATCACTGTGGCGACATCTTTTGGCATGCTTGATGTCTTTTAAGAAAACGAGAGCACCGATGCATTTATCACTTCAAGCACTAGTCTTGTTTGAGATTAATGCCCCTATGAATTTTAATTCTTAATGCACCAATTCTTTCTTATAACTAACTCCTCAGTCCTACAAAATATTATTTCTAACTCGATGCTTTATGAAAATTAACAGCACTAGTCCTTTTGTATAACTAACACACCAAGGCTGTTGTACTAATGATATGCATCAATGCGGCAAGTTTTAGAAAAACCACCAGCACAACAATTATTTTTTGCGTACCCCGATGTCATTCCTTAGAAGAATGCCCCAGGGTTTTCTTATCTCTTATCACCAATGTTGTATATATTATGCACTAGTATTCTTTGCATTCAACATCTCAGTGTTTTTAGTTATGTATTTTGCCTTGTGCTTTTATGTATGTAGTGCACAGGTGCTACTTGTTCCATTAAGTTCACCACAAAAAAAAACAAAAAAAACAAAACAAAAAAGACAAAAAAAACAAAACAAAAACAAAAAAATAAATAAAATAAATTCCGCTAGAACCTCTCGTCACCCAGATTTTTTCATTTGTGATGAAATTCTATTAAAACCTACACTACCCCAAATGGATGTTATAGAGGATGCTTTTTTGAAAATTTTTGCCAATTTTATAACACTATAAACCTTCGTTATAACCTATGTTAGAAGATCTTTTCCTTGTAGTGTCAAATAATTTAATTGTAGAAGAGTAGTTCATTATGCATCTCAATTCCATTCAAAAAGGAAGATAATAAAAATGATAGCAAAGAAAATAATATATACAAGAGAGTTAAGAAGCAGAAGAGCTTCAAAAATAAAAGCTTTTATAGCTCAGAAGACAACAACTCCTCATAATATAAAAATGAAAAATCTTCCGAGGAAGAAGAGATTAGTGATTTCATGTTCATGGCCATAGAAATTCAAGATGAGGGACATGATGAATGTGAAGTAAATAAAGAAGAGGCTAAAGTATATTTGGAAGGTGAATTAATCAGCGCCTTAAAAAAAATCAATAGACTTAAGAAAAAGAATAAGAAACAAAAAGAGTTATTGATTAAGTCTGAAAATGAAGGACACAAATATGAAGACACATCACTCCTTCTAAAGGTATATCTGGAAGAAGAAATTTTTTTTGAAGACATCTTATTGCAACAAGTAAAATAAAAAGGCAAGGTATGTGAAAAATTGGAGGAAGAGGTAGTCTCTCTTAGAAAGGAATTGCAGGAAAAACAAGCTTAGCTAAATTAGAACCTAAATCATATTAAAGAATCTGAAAAGTTAGATGAAATTCTTAGTATTCATAGATCCCCTCTCATCAAGACTGGCTTAGGCTATGAGGGAGAAACAAGAAACAAGAAACTTGAAGACAAAAGACCAATCAACATCATCAAATCACTTACATAAAGTAATGATAATGGAATTCAAGAGAACGCCAACAATTAACAATCACAAACTAAGTAAAATGGAAGTAATACATCTCAACAATAGTCAATGAACATTTACAACAACAAAAACATTGAACAAGTGAAAAATTAGTAACAACGTAGTAACATTACAACTCAGTAGCATCCAAGGAAATTCTATAACAGAGTTTCAAACAACCTAAAAGATTAGAGAAGAAATCATCAATGGCTATACTCCCCTCAAAGTAAAAGTCATCAAATGTCCAAAAGATCACATCCTCAAAGGAAAATTATTCCCAAGCACCGTAATTTATTCTATGGTTATTGTTATTCTTGCACAAATTTTAGGCACTAAGTTGTAAATTGCAAAACATGACACCTCGGAAGCACTCAGATAAGGAATAAAAGAAATTAATATTATTTATAAGAAAGAATAGAAAATTTGCAAATCCACATAGAAATAATCTTAGGGAAAACCTTTTTATCCCTTATTTATTATTATTGAATGCTATAATTGTCATAACTTTGGCCATAAATCAATTGAGTGTAGAATCAAAAAATTCGGACTAGTTTCTTAGATCCAGAAAATAAAAGAAGAACCCAAGTTTTGGTAGAAGAAAAAGGAAGAAAAGAAACACAAATGTGGCCTTGTCCTATATTCCCAAAACCAAAACAACTACTGATATGTGGATAGTTGATGCTCTAGGCATATGAGTGGTGATAGGAGTAAGTTTTTGTCACTAAATTAAAATCAATTAGGAAATGTTACTTTTGGAAATGATACTCTGGGTAAGATAATGGGCAAAGGTAAAGTAATCCTAGAAAATGGAAGGGGTAAATTTTAGGATGTTCCTTTTGTATATGGGCTCAAGCACAATTTGTTGAGTGTAAGCCAATTGTGTGGCAAAGGGTATGGTGTTACTTTTTGCTCCCAAGTTTATGAAGTAAAGTCAACAAACATAAGAAAAGTAGTAGAAAAAGATGTGAGAACCACAAACAATGTATACTTTCTCAAGGATGAAAATGAGGAGTGTTATTTGGGGAAACTTGATGAGAGTTGGTTGTGGCACAGAAGATTGGGACACCTGAATTTTGATCATATAGCTCAACAAAAGGAAGTAGTAGGAGACTTTCCTAAAATTATAAATCCAAACAGTGTAATCTGTAAGTCATGCAAAATGGGGAAGCAAACTCGAGTTCCTTGCAAAACAAAATAAAATTATTCCATATACCTTTACAACTAGTCCAAACAGATCTATGTGGGCCTTCAAGAACTAAGGCTCCAATTGATGAGATATACTTCATCAAGGTTATTGATGATTACATCATACTTACTTAGGTTGCATTCTTAAGGGAGTAATCAAAAGCGTTTGAAAAATTCAAAATTTTCAAAGCCTTGGAAAAGAATCAAGCTGGCTGCAAATTAAAGTGTTTAAGGTCGGAAACATGTGGGGATTTTACTTCAAATGAGTTTGATGAATTTTTGGAAGAAAATGGCATAAAAAGACAATTTATAATTCTTGACACTTCTCAACAAAATGGAGTAGCTGAAAGAAAAAATAGAGAAATGCAACAAGTGGCAAGAGCAATGATGGATGAAGTGATTCATACAATGGTCCATATTTTAAAGAAAGAGAATCTTAGGCAAAAGAGTGACAAGACACCTTAAGAAATGTGGCATGGAAAATCAACATCAATAAAACACTTCAAAGTCTTTGACAACAAGTTTTACATAAAAAATAATGATGATAAATTGGGTAAGTTTGATGCTAGAGGCGATGAAGGAATATTATTAGGATATTTAACTAAGAAAAAGGGTTATAGATGTTACAACAAAAGGATTGTGCAAAATAGTTGATTTTATTGATGTAAAAGTTGATGAGGAATTATCTTTCAAAAGTAAGCAGAAAAGATTCAATAATTCACTTGACTAGACCATTAGTGAAGGGTAAGGAGATCAAATTGAAGAATCAAAAAAGGAGGAAGAAAAAGAGGAAAAATACACTTGTCCAAAACCTTCTTCAAGGTATTTACAAAAGAACCACCTTGAAATTCAAATTCTTGGTAATAAGGAAGTAGAAGTTTAACCGAGAATAAAACTAGGGGGAATTCCTAGTCAAACACAGATTGCCATGATGTCCATGGTCGAACCTAAAAACTTCTCTCAAGAAAGTGAAGACAAGTATTGGATACGTACCATGAATGAGGAATTAGATCAAACTGAAAAGAACCATATTTCTAAATTGACTCCAATACCAATAAATAAGAATGTCATAGTTACAAAATGGGTCTTCAAGAACAAGTTAAATGAGAATGGACAAGATATTACAAACAAAGTCAGATTAGTGTGTAAAGGTTATGCACAGGTTGAAATAATATATTTTGAAGAAACCATTGCTCTTATAGTTGGAAGCAATTAAAATGTTTCTTGCATTTGCTTGTCACAAAAATTTCAAAGTATACTAGATGGTTGTGAAATAAATATTCTTGAATGGAGAACTTGAAGAAAGGTGTATATAGAACAACCTGAAGGATTTCAACTCAAAGACAATATTGATAATGTATGCAGGTTGAAAAAGGCACTATATGGGCTGAAGAAAGCACCAAGGGCATGACATTTCATATTAGACAAATATCTACAATAGAAAGGCTTCAAAAGAGGAACACCTGACAATAATTTATATATAAAAAATTGATAATTAGGATCTTTTGCTTGTTGTTGTTTATGTTGATGATATAATTTTTGCAGGTAATGCAGATTCACTAAGCCAAGAGTTTGAAGCTAAAATGAAGAGCGAATTTGAAAATGACTACTCTTGGATAACTCTCATTTTTTTCTCAGCTTACAGATTACACAAATTTCAAAAGGCATGTTCATTTCCCAGGGAAAAGACCTCAAAGAAATATCAAATAAATTTGGAATGGAAGAGTGTTCACCTATTGGTACTCCTATGGTCATTGGGTGTAAGCTAAGTAAAGATGATGTGTCAACAAATTTCAATAAAAAATTGTCCATATCAATGATTGGTATTTTGTTGTATCTAATAACCTCTCAACTAGATGTAATGCAAGCTATTTTTTTGGTACAAATCAACTCCCAAGAAAAGCCACTTGTTAGCTGCAAAAAGAATCCTCATATATCTAAAAGGTACAATGGATTATGGATTGTGGTATCCAAAGGGTAAGAATTTTTTGTTGACTGGATACACAAACGGTTAGCAGTATAGATGATAGAAAGACCACAAGTGGTGGTATACTCCTAGGAAACTCATTTGTAGCATTTTTGAGCAAAACATCGACCTCTATCTCATTGTATACTGTAGAAGTCGAGTACATAACATTTGCAACATTTTTCACTCAAATATTGTGGATGAATTTGCACTATAAGACATAAAGGTAACTTATGATGAACCCATCCCCACCAAATGTGATAATAAAACTCCTATAATTATATCCAAGAATCTTGTTATTCACTTAAAAAATAAACATATATTTATCAAATATCAGTTTCTTGGAGAACAGGTAGTTGATCATATTGTAAAGTTGGAGTATATACCAACAAAGGAATAAATAATTGATATATTCACCAAACCCCCTTGCCAGAGAACCCTTAAAGTACTTGAGACAAAAGTTTGGAATGATGTCTCCCTCATCTCTTCACCAATTTATTTTAAAAGAGGGCAGTTATCTAAATTATTCAAAGATAGTTGTATGATTAAGATGCCAAATATAACTAGGGAAAGAGAACCCAAATAGAGTCTCAAGACTAGCAGGAGTAGTACAATATTAGTGACGTGGAGTATGGTTACAATAAACATAAATGGAAACATCCACAGGGGGATCAGACCATGAGTAGCTATTGAATTGAGCAACCATCTACAGTTGGAAAGAATGAGTAACCCATGTATGTTGAGGATTTTTTTAGAGGGAGCATGATTAAAGGAGAAGAGTCCAAACATTGGAGTACATGGAGAGAAGAAGCTAGACACAACATTTAGTATGTTTAACAACAATTCAATTTAGCAGTATTGTATATCCTTTTAGAGGGAGAATGGTCAAGGGGGGATATTCCTTAGAAATTATCTCTTAAAGTCCATGCACTATTGAAGCATCAAAAGGTAGAATGAGGAAACATTGAAACAACATTGGAGAGACATAGTATGGTTATTGATACATAGATCAATTAGAAGATAGATAGTTATCAACCATTGGCTTCTCAAAATCTCAAGCGAAGAATGTGCATACAACAACAGTCATCAACAACCTATTACACACCTTCAGGGGAAGAATGGTCACATATAGAGTATCCAAACCCTTTTCCATTGATGTCAAAGGGGGATAATGAACAAACATTAGCAAGTAGTTTTCCCATCAATGACCAACAATTTTTGGATGCAAGGTCATCAATGCCAAAGGGGGAGAATGTTGAGAAAAGTGTTGTTATTGATGTTAAAGAGTGTTTTCATTGATGTGAAAGTTGGAAGTTGTAGTTGGTTGTGTCAAGTTCATATGAGCTTGGTGAGTCAAGAATGGAGGCTATAGATTTGAATCTTTGAAGACATTCTTTCCTAATTCCTACGCTGAAATGAGAAAACTAATTGTTTTGTTGTGTATTCCTCTTAGAGACATTTCCAATGGTATATAACACTTAGAAAATTCGTAAGGGTTGATGAGAAATGAAGTTTTGAAATACAACTAGTTTTAATAGTAAAAAATTTGGGACTTCAAGAAATATTTGGGAGATTTGAGAATATCTGAGACATCTGGGTCCATCCAAATTTGTTAAGAACTCTAGATCTTTGGATAAATCTGGGTATTTGGAGATATTTGGGAACATATTCCTGCTGGAAAAGTCTGGGACATCCCGAAATTCAGGACATCTGGTAGTCTAAACACTTTACAAATTAGAAAAAGACACAAATCTAGA
This sequence comes from Pinus taeda, assembly GCA_000404065.3. Classification (NCBI taxonomy): domain Eukaryota; kingdom Viridiplantae; phylum Streptophyta; class Pinopsida; order Pinales; family Pinaceae; genus Pinus; species Pinus taeda. The sequence continues at coordinate 181,967 of APFE031071374.1, forward strand.
TCTAACACTTCCCAGTCTCTTCATGGTTCCATCGATTACAATTCTACATTGTGTAGGGGTAAATAAGGGCATCCACCCTTCTGGAATGTTTCACATTGTAAAAAATTATAAAACACTCAGATTTCAGATGAGTCTATGAAGAAACAAAATTATTGTTCCAAGTGCCTGGTTCCAAGTCTAAAGCTTCAATTCAAGATCCAACCTTCTGAAAATTTTGTAACAAAGGGAAACACCAAACCATTGAATGTTGGATTTTTTTTTTTGTAATAGAACAAGTGGTAGTAGTGACACATGGAAGAATGTGACTGGAGAATGAAGATCATGTGGTAGTCAGAGCTTGATATGGCATGGTAGAGTAACATGGCTGGTGAAGTCGCATACAAGTGGCAATAATGTGGCCAATGTGATGACATGGTGCCTTTGTATCATGACATGTGGTAGGTGATTTTGGATTTTTTTGGTGGCCAAGTGGATTATTTGTGGGTGACACATGGCATTGCTCAAAGGATGCCTTGTGGTAGGATGGTGTTGGAAAATGGCATGGTGGATGACATGGCACATTCTCGGGATTCACATCCAAGGGATGGCTTGTAAACATTTTTCAATGATTAATGATTTTTTGTATAAGTATTGATGATTGAACAGTGGGGCCAAAACAAGCTTAGGAGCATCTGAAGTATCTAGAATCCAACTTCAAATAAGGGTCGCACACTTTCAAAAGGACCCAGATACCAGATTCCTTGAAGAGCCATCCAGAGTAGCTATGGTCTGACTTCAAAGGATAAATTCCAAAATTAAAAGCACCTGGATACCATATTTTAGTGTTGAAAGGTTAAATATTTGGTTCTCAAATCGAGTCACATGGGTAAAAGAGTTGATGATTTGGGGCCAATAAAACCTAGCGTTTAATGAATTTTGTTGTCTCTGGGAATCTGGTGTTTGAGTGACAAATTCATAGTTGTGAATAAATATGAATTTAATTCAGTGTGAATATGGGGAACCAATGATGTCTATTCAAAGACTACCAACTTTAAAACAGAGTGAATCTAAAATGAACAAACCAATGAATTTCAAACAGCATGAACTTGAAGTGATTTAATTCTTGATAATTGTGAATGTGAAAGGCACAAGTAATTAGAGGAGATTGACATAAAATAGTGCTTCAAGTTGTAATTAATACTTTTTGCTCATATTCTGATCAAATTAATGGCATGGGAGAAAGACAGAGATAGTGGACATGAAAAGATATCAAAAGAAAAAATCCGAAGTATATAAGAAACATAAGGAAAAGAAAAGGTTGTAGGTGGAGATTGGGTGAAAGCAAAATCTATTGTGTATAAGAAAATTCTAGAGGATCATAAACAAAGAGAGTGTTGCAAAAAGGAGATCATAAGAATTGGATAGAACAAATATTTACATATTTTATGAGGGGATTGGTGTCCCCTTCAAGTAGGTGTCTGGAAAAGATCAACAAGTCGATGCATCTAAACAGTGGGAGTTGGTGCTTTCAAAGAAAAAGAGGTTGGAGCCCCCTATAGGTTGGTATGTGCATAATATCATGTAAAAATAAGTTGATGCTTGAATTTTCATCAAATTTAAAAAGAAGATTGGTGGTTTTCCCGCTTTGTGGGTTTCCACATAAAAATTAGTGTCTCATATGTGTATGATGTTTATGGTGTTTTTGTGTGATTTATGTATTATTTACATGGTCATTTATTGAATATTTTAATTTATATATAATTATTGCTAAAATTGGTCATAATATTAATTCACACCTCCCTCTCGGAATTATCCTATTTTTGAACATGCCAAAGCCATATTGTCTCTTTATCTATCTTGTACTATACTTCTCAAGAAGAAGCATAAATTGTTCTCAACTTCTTATTGGAATATGAAATTAGAGTTGAGCCAAGATGAAATATATATCATATTGTAGACCTTTTGTCAATAGTGTCTCCTACTCAATCATAATCGATGTTTCCAATAAGTTAAACAAAATCCTTTCTTTAATAGAATATACCATAATGTAGAGTTCCTTACAGATATATAACTATCCTTTTAGCTACTTTATAATGGTTTTCATGAGGCTTTTTCATAAAACTATAAACCAAGCTAACAATAAAAAATATATCATGTCTGCTACGTTTCATATATATCAAACTCCCCGTTGTGTAGGTAAATCCCCTCTGCGGACAAAGGCGATCCCACTAGCCTAACTGACGTCTAGTAGCAATCAAACAACGCTAACACGCAGGTTCCTAATTGCAAAGCAAAGGCCAAGATGAGAGCCTACCTCGAATCCAACGCTTATATTCGTAGAAGGGTCGTCGCTTCCGTTCTTTTGCTTTAGCTATTCACAATCCTCACGATCTCCGTGAATAGACACCTGCACATGCAAAGAAAAAGACAAATACAAGCATAAAATCTGGGAAATGCAACTATGTATCAGTCAGAAAGGATACAACTCAAACATCATAATAAAGACACATGAGTGGAACCATAATGATAGTCGTCTATTATTATTGATAAACAAAAGAGAATACAACCAAGTTCTGACGTCAAATCCTCCTTTGGCTGGGTGAATCAGCAACACATGCCTTGCAAAGCTTGTAGGGGATAGGGAACAAGCCTCTCTCTCCTTGATTACTTGGACATGGATTCTCCTCCTTAAATATTTAGCCTCATAGGGATACACAAGACCTCTTGCAAGATGAGCTTAGCAATCCTCAGACTTTGGGAGCTTGAAAAGTAGAATTATCAACCAAGAATTACCAATTAGCTTGTCAAAGGGGAAGGAACAAGCTTATATAGAGATAGGAGGAGTAGATAAGATCATCCACTTGATTCATGGGATTGTCCTTATCATTAGGAAGCTTCCATGAGAGGTGGAGAACTACTTCCCTCCTTGGGATATACGAAGCCCAACTAAACCAATTCAAACTGGAATTAGCTTATAGATAAGGTGGAAGGAACCTTCGGAAGTTTGATGGTTAAAAACTTTACCCAACTGGGTTGGTGCTAGTGCAACTCTGAGACAGAGTGCCAGCTGGCACGCCCTCTTTGGAGGATTTACCCCATTGGCGAAAGCAATACACTGTGGAACAACGCCAATGGAGAAAGGGCTATATTTTTGGGTATTTTGCAGAAGTTGTCTTCAGGGCATATAGAGTACATACTTCAAGGGATACAAAGCAAGTGTTTTCAAGTTATGTCACTTCTCACGGGTCCCAGAATAGGTCCTCTAATGTACGGGAGAAGGGGTAATAGGGACGGTGACAAAATACTGTGTAACAAATGCCCCCTAAAGCATGAAGCTCGAGAGAGAGAGGGGTGAAATGCTTTACAAGAACATGGTCAACTGAAAACACGGTCGCCAAAGAACCTGCACGAAGTACAACTGATAGCTCAAATACATGATGTACATGGTATGGGCGCAGCCATCCATAGCAGAGTACATAAAAATCTAGATCCCAGGTATGGACGTAGCCATCCGATGAGGATCAATGAATGGACTCAGGCATGGTCGCAGCCATCCAGTGAATGAGTCATGTAGTGATTATAATAACCCACAAAATGCAGCCTGGATCTCAACATACAAAATCCAGGGTCTTGCACTCCAACTCGACCCGTACAAAGTACATGTTCAAGCATGTGAATATAGGAGTTGAAGTCGAACATGTGAGAACATCGTCTGATTACCAGTCAATGATGAAAACTGTTAACAGGCGCGAGAGGTACTACCAATAATGACAATGGTCCTCAAGGTACTATAGGTAAAATCCACGGCGTGCGAATCAGTGAGCCGGTGTCGAACACCGGTAGAGTCATCTGATCGGAGGCCAATGATGAAAACCTCACGTCGAACACGAAGAACCTGCCATTGAGGCATGCAGGCTCCAAGGTACCTGAAGGGAGTCTCTAAGTCAACTTCCTGGATAATGAGCTGAAGTCGACAAGAAGTGACCTTGATCGAAGGTGGGCCATAATGTTTCCCACATCATCGACACGAGACGAAGAAGGATAAAATGCTTTGTGTGAGGTATCAGAGGGAGGTTGAGTATTCTACAGAGGTCAACTTCTCTTGAACATATCGGCGGAACGACAGCGGACTTGGCAGTATTTGACATCAAATGATCAGGGGTCATGGTGACAAGGCGATGAGCAGATGAATGGTCAAACAGGATAACCCAAACCCACGGAGGCAAGTGTGAAACAAGATGAGATGTCCCCACCCAGACATGAATGTAGACAAGTGCCATGTTCAAGAGCGACATACTGCCGACACAACGATGATTATGGTTCCTTTATTCCCCCACCATTTTTGGTGAGTACCCCAGTTATTTTTAGATGGAAAGCTTGACGGGGATAGCATATGCTTGAAAGGCGTCATCACGACAGAATCCGATGTCATAAAGTTTTAACGAGTCTGACAAAGGAAGAACTCGGCGTCCTTTCATGTTTAGAGAGTTTGAAAAGACAACGAAAAGGAAACTCCAAGGGTGTCCTTTTTCGTAAAGTTGTGTCTCTCGAGCCCAAAAAAGTATAAAACCATGCTCGAAAGAACTGCCTGATCATTACGACCGAGGAGTACTTTTCATAAGTAGTGACTTTGATCTGAAAAAGTAAAAAAGCGATCAAAACCACGTCGCTTCGTGACCATTAACGAACCAGAAACGACAAGGGTCCGATAATCTTTTCATTTTTGAACGGTCGGAAAAGGGTTTAAAGACGATCGCCTTTCATATCCATTTAACGAGTCGAGAGGACCAACTCAGCATTCTTTTCATGTTTAGAGAGTTAGAAAAGAGCAAAGGATGGCTCCAAAGTGACTTTTTCGTGTATTTACCGAGTCCGAAAAAGTATAAAATACAACTCGTTTCGCCATGAAGGCTGCACGAACACTTGTCACTGCACAAAAAATCAGCGTCAAACCCATTTTTGACACAAATATCCATGAAAATATTCATAAAATGACTTTTAAAAGCTTAATCAGGGTCAAAAAGCTATAAAAAGGTGAAAATAGTAAAATAAAAATTACTTTTCACTTTTGACCATTTGAGAGCGACCTTAGGGCTTTTTGGAGTGCGACCTTAATTTGACGATTGCAGCCAATCCAGTGGACCATTTCGAGCGCCGTTAATGCCAGGTAAGTGGTCTTGTCCTTAGCTCCATTTTCATCTGCTTGAAATTTATTTTTAGTTGGATTTTGATTTCCTATGGGGGGAATTTCAAATTTGGGAGTTTTGCCCATTGGCGCGGGTTTCGGGCACGGACCCGTGCCAATGGGGAAAATTTCCCATAGGGCACGCCCCCATGGGCGCGAACGTTTTAGAAACAGTCGCGCCAACGGCTGCGCACATTTCTAGGCCAATTTTAACAAATTAAAAACCCATTTTAGCTGCAATTTCAAGTTGTATGAGATTTTAATGCATCATTTTGACTTGTTTTTGCAGGGCAATCCACAAAAATGGTGTTGACATGGAAGGAACGGGAACATGACCAAGTGGACACATTAGCCATAGCTGACGAGGATTGCATGGAAGCTCTGAGAGCATGTGGGCTCAAGAAATTCTTCATGCTATCCTATTTGTGAGCTCAGCCAGAGCTCCTAGAGTACTTGATCGACGTATGGGACGTGGAGGAATAGGTGTTCCGGATAGGGGATCAGGTACTGGATCTGGACGTATCGGATGTCTAGTTCTTGACTGGATTGTCGCGACGAGGGTCGGTGCATCGATTGACTAGGAGCAGGCCATCTGGAGAGAAGATGGATGAGGTGAAGGCCCGAATTTGCCCGGAGGCAAAATATGGGCAAGGCAGTTCGAAGGTGGATATCCCCACTGTTTGAGACTTGACACTGCGGGCATTACTATTCACTTTTACACGAGCTGCGAGGGCACAAGCGCCCCATGAAGCCATGAAGAACCATCTTCTTTTAGCGATGGAGTGCCTTAGCCCGACTGTCTTCAATTGGGCGTCAGCCATGACGACCAATATGAAGAGGCAGCTGACAAAGGCCAAGCAGGGCAAGCTGCAACAGTTCGGGTATGGTTCCATCTTGGTGACGTTCTTCCTGGAACATGTGCCAAGATTCCAGGGCCAAGGGGCCTTTGTGGCAGACCCAACACCTTGAGAGCCGAGGATGGCTCGATGGGAGGCACTGATGCTGAGGGGTGGTGGCGACCAGGAGATGGCCTTAAGACCGGAGTTCTTCAGGTGGCTTCGCCGCCAACTGATCATGGTGGAAAACTGGCCGTATGCGGGGACAGTCTTCACTGGAGACCCTAACCTTCCCCTAGGACAAGGAGATTGGTACGTCCTCATTTTTTGATTTTGTATTTCTATGATTTTTTTTGTTGTTGTTGGTACATGCTTGTCCTAATAACCTTTATATGCACATGCAGATGTCGGCCCACAGCGTCCAACTGGCTTGTCTCCCATTGCAAGAAGACATCCAGTAACAGCAGGAGCAGATCCTCAAGAGGAGGGTGGTGACAGAGGGGAGCTTATCCAGAACCTTGAGGCTATCACTCGAGGGATTCCAGATTATGCTCGGCTAGCCGATGTCCCGCTAGCTTACTAGAGGCACACAGTAGGGGTGCCGACTCGCATCCACCGTCTCTTGAGGCGTCTAGTGCAGGCGGTGACCTGCTACCATGAGCACCACCGAGACTAGATCTCTAGGCTTTTCTTTTCATGCATATTTTTTGAGAGATATGTTGTCTCCAAATGTATATAGATGGACATGTACTATTTTTTGATGATGCACAGGGTGCAAACATTCTGGACACGCATATATATATAATATATTATATATATTATTCATACATGTTTTATGGTCTATTATGATTTATGCTTTTTTGAATTATGTGATTCACATTATGCAAATGCCTATCCAACACATAATTAGCTAATGCATCGATTAACGTATTAAGTCGTCTTGGAATATGTTGATAAGTAATGAAATCAAAATCCCTTTCTAATAACTTAACACTTAAATACAACCTTAAAATCCGATGATCTCTGAAGGAATAACGTTCGTTGAGTTGGTGGACTACAAGTTGAGAGTCTAAATTCACAACCAATGTGCGAATGCCGAGGTTAATCGCCTCAGCTAACAATTCAATCATAGCACTATATCCAGCAACATTGTTTGTTGTACAACCTAGACAAACCCCTTGAATATCTACTAACTCACCATGAGGATCGTAGATCACCCATGCCGCAGATGACAAGCTGTGAGTACTGCGGGAAGCACCATCAGCGAAACCAACGTAAGGCGATCCAGACATTTGTTCAAGAAGCAAAAGACACAATAAGCGGGAATCATGCCGACATACCAAAATAAAACAAACATGCACACACAACACACTGCTGAAAGCATATGTATGTACAAAAAGGGAGAGTTCCAGGACTCATGCATAATATTTTTTGAGATAAAGCCCATTTCGGGGCCTATCCAGGGGATTACCTTCATAATCTATAAGCTCGTAGGCACCTTTTTGTAAAACTCTTTTCACAATGTAGGGCCCATGCCACATAGGCTCGAGTTTTCCTACCCCCAGCTTATCGTTAGCTTGATCATAGAGCAGTACTAAGTCTCCCTCAATGAAAGAGCAGGTGTTAACAGTATTATCGAAGTGAGTTTTCACTTGCTTCTTCTGAGCTTCAATAGCTAGGGAGGCTAGACGACGAGTCTCATCCAGTCGTTCTAAGTAAAGAAGACGCTCTTCTACTAGAGTAGTATCAGGGAGCAACTCGATGGCTATCTCTAATGAAGGAATCTCACACTCAATAGGAAGGGTCGCCTCCAGTCCGTAAACTAACTGAAAAGGAGTGAAACTGGTGGCGTCCTTCACGGAGGTACGGTAGGCCCACAAAGCAGAGAACAACATCAGGTGCCAATTTGACTTATGCATGCCAACAGTTCTTTGAAGCATCGTGACCAAAACTTTATTCACGGCTTCCACTTGACCGTTTGCCTGAGGATAGTATGGGGTCGAACTATCATTCCTAAGGCCCAACTGGGTTGTTAACTCGGTCATCATGTGATTACGAAAATGTTTTCCGTGATCAGTGACGATGGCTTGGGGTACTCCGAACTGCGAAATAACATGGTTGAACAAAAACTGTGCCGTGGTGTGGCCGTCTTCTGAAAATGTAGGCATCGCCTCGGCCCATTTTGTGAAATAATCAACAGCAACGATGATGTACCCATGCCCCCCGCCCGAGCGAGGGTTATAGGTCACATAATCGATGCCCCATTTGGAAAAAGGGCCGACGGTTACAACGGGGTGCAGTGGAGCAGGTGGTGCATGCATCTTCCGTTGGTAAATCTGGCACTCATGACATGAACGGACAGCAAGAATGCAATCCTTAAAAATGGAGGGCCAGAAATAGCCAGCACGGAGGATTTTCTGTGTGGTGGCATATCCAAACATGTGACCACCACAAGCACCAGAGTGGCAGTCATTCAGAACTCTCTCTGTTTCTTCGAAAGTTAAACATCGGCGAAGAACATAATCAACACCGAGATGGTACAGGGTGTCCCCAACGATGCGATATGGTTGGGCTTGATGTCAGATTCATCGACAAACATCCTTAGAGGTTTCGGGACGGAAGGAGGACGTCTGCAAGTAGACAATAATATTCCTGTACTAGGGATTGAGGGTGCTAATGAGGAAGAGAGTTTCGTTCGGAATGGAATCCTCTAACTGAGAGGAGGCAGCAGTGGATGGCAAAGAACACAACAACTCAGCGAAGACAAGTGATTTCTTAGACTTGGCAGCAGTAAATTCCATGTCAAACTCTTGGAGGATGACTATCCACTTCAAGTATTTGCCCCCCAGCAACTCGCGTGACAGAATATAGGTCATGGGGTTGCAATCGGAGATCACTGTCGTAGTACGTAACAAGATGTAATGACGAAAACGTTGAATAGTGCAAACAGCAACGAGGGCCAACTTCTTGACATAAGCATATTGAGTTTCCGTATCTAACAAGTTGCGGCTAAGGTAGTAGATAACGTGTTCAATACCATCGTCGTCATCCTGAACCAGAACCATACCGATGGTGGTATCAGTAGCGACCAAATACAACGTGTAATCGCGATGATAATTCGGAGGCCGCAACGAAGGGGCAGAAACCAAAAGAGTTTTAAGATGTGCAAAAGACTCCTCAGCTATGGCATCCTATAGAAATGGGGTGTCGCGCTTGAGTAACCGCGTGAAACCTTTTGCCACTTCGGCATAATTCGGGATAAATCATTGCAAAAAGTTTGCTTTACCCTGCAAACTTTGCAGTTGCTGCAAAGAAGTAGGGGGAGGAAGATTCAAAGTGGCCTCGACTTTAAGGGGATCCAAGCGGATGCCCTCTCGGGAGACGATAAACCCGAGAAGTCGGCTAGATTCTATGCAGAAGAAACATTTATGCGGATTAAGTCGGATATTGTAGTGTCGACAGCGGAGAAAAATCTCACGGAGACGTGATGGGTGGTCTTGGCACTTAGCCGAATGAGCGAGAAGGTCATCTAGATAAGGTTGTACGATGTGTCGGATATCATGAAAGGAATAATAGATCGCACATTGAAAAGTGGCGCTGACATTTTTGAGACCGAAAGGGAGCTTTTTATAAGCGAAAGTCCCCACGGACAGATAAAGGTCGTCTTGTGTTGATCAGTGGGCGCGATATTAATCTGGTTGTAGCCAGAAAAGCCATCCATAAACGAATATATCTCACTCCCAGCACACTCATCAATGAGTTTGTCAATGAAAGGTGTGGGATAGTTATCTTTCGGGCAGGCTCGGTTAATATTGCGATAATCGACACAAACACGAATAGTACCCTGCTTTTTATCCACAGGGACAATGTTAGAGACCCAATCTGTGAGTGGGATAGGGTAAATGAAACCAGCTTTAAGAAGTTTTTCAACTTCTGCTTTGATAGTTGCGGCCTTACGGGGGTGCACAGGGCGTAAACGCTGACGAACAGGTTTGGCTCCTGGATACGTAGGTATCTCATGCACTACAATATTTGGATCAATGCTGAGCATCTCTTCATAAGACCATGCAAAGACGTCACGTAACTCGAGAAAAAGCGCTATATAGATTTGAATTTCCTCATGAGTGCAAGTGACTCCTATATAGATGTTCTCGACAATCCCTGGTTTAACAGAGATGTCGATAGGTTGGGTCTGCGTAATGTTCCCCAAATTCCCTTCAGACGATACTTGATAGACCTGAATAGGCGTCTGAAGAGGTTGTGAAAGGAGAGACGGAGCAAACCACTCAAGACAAGCCAACGTTTCCTGAAGGGTAGGGAGAAACGAGGAACGGTGGTGAAGATGGGACCACGGAGGTTCCTCGAGAGACATGGTCTCTATGATGGCTTCGTCGGAAGGAAATATTTCCTTTAATGGATCCGAGGAGGCACATTCTCCAAGCCAAGGGGAATAGTCGTATGAGTTAAGAGATCTTCTTAAAGAAGCGGGTTCATCAGGATGAGCTGATACAGCAGCAAATTCGATGTAGTTGAGCTCGGCGGGACTCAACGGCATCTCCTCGCCCCATGATTCTATCTGGTCGATGGGGGGAAGGACCCAGGGATCAGAACAAACCGAAATCATACTGATGGAGGTGAGGTTGGGAGGTGGGAGTGAGAAAACACCCATAAGGGCGGGATCTTTGAAGAGTCTGGCTCCCACACTCTCGAAAGGGATGGAGGTATGCTCCACGAAAGGCACATTTCCTTCAGAAGAAGAAGCGAAGAAGGAGAGCTGGTCTACCATGAAAATTTTCCCTTGGTGAGGGAAACGGATGACACGGAAGAGGGATGAAGCCACGGCACGCTTGGCATATGTCCAACTTTGGCCTAGAAGGAGGTTGTAAGTAAGATTTACGTCAATGACCTCAACTTCTACTTCAACGATTTTCCCTTCTAAAGTGATTGGCAATCGTTGAAGAATACCATAGGGACGAGATTCTCTCCCATCGAAGGCTTCCAGTGTCGTAGGAGACTGGCTCAGAGTCGGAGACCCGATCGCTTTCCAACAAGCAATAGACATGATGCAAGTTGACACGCCCTCATCAATCACTGTACGATGGATCGTTTTTGAATTGATGATGACTTGTATAAGAAAGGTGATCTGATGAGGCAGCCTTGGGACATGGCTCTCGAGATCAAAGGTAATCAGATCTGAATCTGCCGGGTCGATGCCACCGATGGCCGATAGCAGGGACTTCCTTTGGGGGGGGCAGCTCTGGAGAACTTCTAAGGCGGACATAGCCGATGTAGCCTGCACTAAGTCCTCAACTATGCTATAGTGCTAAACAGGATGGGAATTTGGGTTGTAAGATGATCTCCTGAGTACGCCTTTGGGAGGGGGTCAGATGGTCGTCTTAGTACTTGGTCTCTCGATATGGAGTAGACCAGAGCTGGACGAAGGAGCGCTTGAGGGAACCTCGGGCTCCTTCTCGGCGAACGAAGGATACTCCTTTGGTCGAGTCGTTACATGAACGGGAATGGATCCAGCCATGAAGACTTGGGAACCAAAGGGAGAAGAAGACGAAGATGTATCAGCCACCATTTGAGTCTGTTGAGAGGGGAAAGGTTCTTTAAGAACCACAGGAATCCCAGGACCGCCTTTAAACAAACGACTAACTTCGGACCACCTTGGGCAGTCTTTAGTGTAGTGATCCTCATCACAGATGAGACAAGGATATTTGGGTTTGCGCCTAGCTCCTTCCTCGGATGGAGGTTTGGAGGAATCCTGTTTAGGTTGTTCAGACTTATTCTTTGCTTTCCCCTTTTTCTTTCCTTTCGAGGCCTTACTCGCCATGGTGGACTGGACGACGTTAACCTCAGAAGTACTTCGAGAATTTGAAACACCCTAAGAAGTGTTCTCGTTAGAAGCATTCGAATTTTGCTTCCCAGGGTTCGAGGATGATTTTTTGGACGACGGATTTACAGAGTCAATAACTCCATCAACAGATGGCTTTGGTGGAGCCTTGGATGTACCGGGTCTCAGGGCATCAGGCAAATACTCATATAAAGTACCTGACTGAGAATAAACTAAGTCAAGGTACTGAGCACGCGCGATCGCTTTCTCTTCAGTCACACAGGCTCCCATAGGATTGTCCCGTGCAATCTTAGGGACAAAGGAAATTGTGAACCAATCGGTGAGGAGTTGATCAGGAATCCAAAACTTGATCAACCGACGACGCCTTTTCCATTCATGTATATGATCAGAGATGCGCGTAGTCGTATCCTGCTTGAGAGACGTAAGGAGATGAGTCCCTGTCTCGTACCGAATGGGTAACTGAAAATGAGTGAGGAATGCTATAGCCAATGAATTGAAATCTTGAAAATACCCACGGGTCAATTCAATGTACCATTTAGCGACGGAGCCGGTGAGAGTCCTTTGGAACATGCGAAGTCGAACTGAATCATCAAGCCATGAATTGGACGAACACCAAAGGTGATAGGTCATTACATGGGCTTGAGGATCCTCTCCAGCCTTGCCGTCGAATTTGGGACAGTTGCTGGGTATCTTAGCTGGAATTGGTGGCCATTGTGGATTATGCAAAATAGGATCATTTGTTAATTTCGACACATCGGCCAGTTCCAACGTCGCTAGAAATGGTAGTTGCAGGTTGAAGGACATCTGCGGATATGAGGTAGGGCCAGAATTCCATCCAGTTGCTAGTTGCCCCCATTGACCTTGTCTGGACGGACCAGGTCCAAAAGGACCTTTTCCATAGGGACTTTGTCCATAAGGGTTATATCCGTAACCAGATGGTTGATTCTAGTTCTGCCCCCCAGCGCCCCATTGGTTACCATACTGTCTTGCATGAGCAACATTGGGTTGCTGATAATTTTGATAAGGGGTGGCCTGCGACTGTTGGTAATTTTGATACGGGGTGAATTGATTTTGCCCCTGGGGTTGCTGGTATCCATATGGTTGTTGGGCTTCATATTGAGCCTAGGAACTAGGCGACATTTGATAAGAAGGTTGGGATTGGTACCCACCTTGCTGCTGGAGACCAGTTTGATTCTGGGGTTGGTAACCGGGTTGAGATTGAGAAGCAGGAACCATCTGCATGCCCGGTTGAGCCGCCCCAGAGAGATATCCTTGCGAAGACTGAGGTTGGGCCATCTGGCCGGAAGGTTGTCCTGGTTGGATCTGAGACGGACCTACTTGCCCAGAAGGTTGAACTTGTTGGGGTTTTGGTTGTCCTTGCGCAACCGAAGGTTGTCCTTGTAGACCAGATGGCTGACTAGGCTGAGTAGTGGGCTGGCCTTGTTGCATGTAAGGCTGGCCACCTTGCCCAGAAGGGTAACCTTGCTGGTTTCCTAGTTGTCCTTGTTGTGCGTAAGGTTGTCCCGGGTTTCCAGAAGGTTTCCCAAGATATGTATAAGACGGATCAATAGAGGCCGAAGGTTGTCCCTGGTAGGGTTGTCCTTGTGAGCCTCCAGGTTGCCCTAGATAGGTTTGGCCATAATATTTCTTCCCATAATTAGGCTGCGTGTAGGGTGGCTGACCTTGGTATGATGGTCCTTGAGATGGCTGCCCTTGATCCGGACGGAACTGGCCACCACCATAACCGGTGGTACCCCAAGCCACATTTAATGGAATGGTACCTTCTACAACGGGTTGGGCTAGCAAGGAGGTATACAAATAATGATTGACAGGATCATAATAAGGGCCTTGCCCGCCTGGATTTTGGACAGCATGCAAATACTGAGAATATGCCCCCCCTGCTGAAATGGCATCAGAAGAAGGTGGGGCACTTCTTGCAGGATGAACAACTCTAGCAGCATGTGCCAATTGACCACTACATATCGAGCCACGAGATGGGCCGGAAACAGTAGTTATGACGGAAGATGCCATAACGGCACTAGAAACTGGAGTCGATGATGCGACACAAACGGTCGGATTGGTCGGAACTGACGTGACAGCATTATGGTGAACTTGGGAAACAAAATGTCCCATAGTGGGGACAATGTTATTATCCCACATAGAAGAGGAACTCGCAGAGCCCATAGCATCCCTTAGAGATCTATAGTGCGACGGCACTGTGATACCGAGAGGTGTAACAGTGTAGGGCGTAGAGATAACCGGGGATGTGGCCGGGATGGGAGTCTCAATACTCGACATAATGGGTGTTCCACTCGATACAGGAGATGTGTCTTCCATATCGGAAGAAGCCATCAGGGACGAAACACCAATAGGAGTAGAGGGAAAATCCTCTTCAGAAGGCTCCCAAACAGGGTTCCAAAACAAGTCGTAAAGCTCGTCCTCTGGAGCACAAGAGTTCAACGTTTGGACACTTGGAATAACAGGGAAAGTGTCACCACAAACCGGTGTCTCAGGAGTAGCAGAAGAAGGAGACCCTTGGTCACTCGGGACAGGAGACGAGATCGATGGATCCGCCAGGATGATCGAATCAAGCAAAAATCCTAGACAAGCTAACGATAAAAGACCCTACTCAAAACTAACGCAAACAAGATCTAACAAGGTAAATGTAATCGTGGCCGAATAAATTTTTAAGACATTAGGACACAACTTGACCTTTTCATGTTTTAAGATTCGAGAAAAGGACAAAATATGACTCTAGTCGCCTTCGAATATTTAACGAGCCCGAAGTGACAAATGCTCAATAGAGCCTTTTCTTTTAAGGAGTCCGAAAAGGATCAAAAAGTGACTGCTCTAGAGAAACTAGGCAAGGGGTTTACCAGACAATCCGTAAAACTGCATATACACCTTAACGATCATATGAAAGCCAAGGACTTTCCGTACGATAGTCAATCTTCCCGAATGCTGTATTCGGTGTGTTACGGGTTGTAAGGTGGCAGACACGGCTTCCTATGGATCAAGGATGATAACCTAGTGGAGTCTCCTGATATATACGCAATAGTACGTGGGAGCACAAGTCCATACTAGACCACAGTTGAATCACATAAGGAGGAATCACCCAACCTTAATGCGAGAACAAAAGTGACTAGGTTTAACGACGCCGGAGCACATCTCTAGCCTAGACATCTAGAATGTGAGCGTTATGTTCCAATGCATTTTTAAGTTCATTCGATTTATTTTAAAGTTGATCTTGAGTTAAGTTTCGGTTTTTAGGTCCTACCGTATGTAATTTCTCAAAATCCTTAAATGCACTCTATATGCCAAAACATGTCATTCCATTCAATGAATACTAATTACAAAAGAGTTTAGAGAGCTTTCATGCAAATGAAATGATCACAAACAACAAAGAATTTCCCTAATGCAGCTAATGCAAATCACTAAACTTTTCTTTAAGATTACTAATCCATTAATCAAAATGAAAAGTCCTAACTTTCATTAATTGTTTCAAGGTAGAAGAGATTTTCTTTTTCAATAATGGCCAAATGCACTAAAGAGTTCTTGAGAAATGGCACTAACAAATTCCAACCAATACACACACGTTCAGTTCCTCAAAACACAAATCAAACATCCGAAAAATCAAAAAGGTTCCAAAGACAACAATGAGCCGTGTGATCTAGGCTCAAAGTGAGACAAAGCGGAATTCAAGTGAAGACGAAGCAAATCACCTAAATAACACAACGAAATGATTCACGACTACCAAACAAGTGTAAGGGAGCATACAAAAGAGTCGATTGGACAAAAAAAAGATCGAAACACCTTAGGAAGGCTCGATTCACAAGGCCATTAGCTGCCCTAGGGCTAGAAATGCGAAATCGGTAGAAAAAAGCAAACACCCAGAGGGTAGCGATCGAAACCAGTCAAATCAAACTCCAACACACCAAAGTAGTCTGATAAAGGCACTTAGGATGAAAACAAAGCTCAAAAAATGAAGAACCAAGCAAACTTCAAAAGTTTACAGGCCTGGCGTGACTGTCAGGCTGCAACTAGTGCCTTTCAGGATTGGCGCGTGTTGTCAATGTGCAACTTGTGCCAACTGGCGCGACTGTTATGCTATAAACTAGCGTCAGTCGAGTTCGCTATGGGAAATAAAAAACATAAGAGCCAAGGCTAAACCAACAATACCTAAGTACTTTCAAGAGGAAAAAACAACACAGGTATCCAACCCAGAAAGCAAAACAAGCTGGAGAAACCAAGGAAACAATCAAGGAACAAGGCTAGTCCCAAGTTTTTCAGTTTGCAAACCAAACCAGAGATGGACTGAAGTAGCGTTGATCTACTTCACTAATGCAAAGCAATAGCATTTCGAAGGCTATCTGGCTAGACTTCAGACTCCGTCTAATAGTTCACAACTCAAACAACAAGACAAGATAAACAAACAAGGCAAAAGCCAACTTCCCAGCGGAGTCGCCAAATTGTTGTGTAGGTAAATCCCCTCTACGGACAAAGGTGATCCCACTAGCCTAACTGAGGTCTAGCAACAATCAAACAACGCTGACACGCAGGTTCCTAATTGCAAAGTAAAGGCCAAGATGAGATCCTACCTCGAATCCAATGCTTATATTCGTAGAAGGGTCGTCGCTTTCATTCTTTCGCTTCAGCTGGTCACAATCCTCACGATCTCTGTGAATAGACACCTACACATGCAAAGAACAAGACAAATACAAGCATAAAATTCGGGAAATGCAACTATGTATCAGTCAGAAAGGATACAACTCAAACATCATAATAAAGACACATGAGTGGAACCATAATGATAGTCGTCTATTATTATTGATAAAACAAAAGAGAATACAACCAAGTTCTGACGTCAAATCCTCCTTTGGCTGGCTGAATCAGCAACACATGCCTTGCAAAGCTTGTAGGGATGGGAATAAGCCTCTCTCTCCTTGATCACTTGGACATGGATCTCCTCCTTAAAGATTTAGCCTCATAGGGATAGACAAGACCTCTTGCAAGATGAGCTTAGCAATCCTCAAACTTTTGGAGCTTGAAAAGTAGAATTATCAACCAAGAATTACCAACTAGCTTGTCAAAGGGGAACGAACAAGCTTATATAGAGATAGGAGGAGTAGACAAGATCATCCACTTGATTCATGGGATTGTCCTTATCATAAGGAAGCTTCCATGAGAGGTGGAGAACTACTTCCCTCCTTGGGAGATACGAAGCCCAATTAAACCAATTCAAACTGGAATTAGCTTATAGATAAAGTGGAAGGAACCTTCGGAAGTTTGATGGTTAAAAACTTTACCCAACTGGGTTGGCGCTAGTGCGACTCTGAGACAGAGCACCAGCTGGCGTGCCCTCTTTGGAGGATTTACCCCATTGGCGCGAGCAATACACTATGGAACAACGCCAATGGAGAAAGGGCTATATTTTTGGGTATTTTGCAGAAGGTGTCTTCAGGGCATATAGAGTACATACTTTAAGGGATACAAAGCAGGTGTTTTCAAGTCATGTCACTTATCACAGGTCCCGGAATAGGTCCTCCAATGTATGGGAGAAGGGATAACAGGGACGGTGACAAAATACTGTGTAACACCCCAATACATAAGTATCAATCTTTTGATACCACATCCTTGATGATCATTTTAAACCACATATGGACTTTTCCAAACCACATACCAACATTTTATTTCCATTTTCTTCCAAATCCCCATCTAATTATGTTGTTTTCACATCCTTTTGTTCTACTTAAATATAAAAAAGGAAGTACCTAATAAAATAAATATAATAAAATCTAACTTGGCAATAAGAGAAAAAACCTCATTAAAGTCAATTACCTCTACTTGGGAATAATCTCTTACTATTAATTGAGCTATGTGTTTCTCCACTTTTCCTTATGCATTCAATTTCTTGTTGAACACCAAGTTATTTCCAATGTGATTTATTCTGGCGAACAACTCCACTAAATCCTATGCTTCATGTGAGGAGGCATACAAAAACATGCACTTGAGTTAGCCAACCATACCTCATTATCCACATGTGTACTTGGATAAATGATGTACACATCCCCTCCTTCATTTAAGGATGTTTTTTCTTGTGTAGAAGGAGCATCATTAGATCCCTTCCCTTTCTCAACAATTTTAGATCTATATTCTTTCTTGTAACATATTTCTTTTCCACATCTCCAACATACCTTTATGAATTTTCTTGGAGATTTTGATCTTTCTCTAGATTCAAATATCCCACTTGAGGAATTATTATTATTTATATTATGGGAGTTCCCTCTTACATAAAAGGCATCTGTGTTTTGAATTTCCATATTTTTTGATCTCATCTCTTCCAATAACAAGTATGATATTATTTCATAAAAACTTATAGTTACAGTACTATATATGGTAACAACCATAATATCCCACTAGTTTGGTAAAGAACACAACAAACATATGTGGTTATCTTCATCTAAAATCCTAATATAAATAGATAATAATTGACTTACCATAGTATTGAAGAAATTTAGATGCTCTATTGTCAAGTATACATCCTTCATCCTCGGCTTATACGACTTTTTCTATAGGAGAAACTTTTTCATTAGGATCTTAGACTAATAAAAAGTACCTAAATTGTTCCAAAATTCCTTTGTTGTAGCTTCTCCTAAAAAATTTAGTAATGTTGAATCTAAGAGACACAACCATATTGTGCTTTTTTCTTATCAATACAAATCGGTCCAATATTATGTCAAAATTATTGTCAGTGAAATACTTGGATCCACAATGATCCACATATATTTTTCAACCAACAAATCTTCCATTGTAAGCTTCCACAACTCAAAACTTTGTCCATTGTATTTCTCAATCTCTAATTGCTTGCCATTTCCTTTCACAACAATAATTGATTCCACATATCTCCCACTGTAACAGGGTCTACCAAAGGCCCGAGCCAAACCCTTTAGCCACAAAAGGATCCCCTTGAAGCCAAAACTACTATAATAAAAAATGTAGGTTTTCAAATTGTATATTTAATTGATATAAATATATTTTTAGTAAAAAACAGAAAATATGCAATGTAACACACACACACACACACATTAACATAGATAATTTACCTAGGAAACTGAAATTGAGAAAACTAGAATGATTTTTTTCAAATTTTTTTTTTTATAGTATTATAGTAAAATATGTATATATCATGACATCCATAAATTTCTAATCCATTTTGCCCTATTTTAGAATAAAACCATAGTTCCTGAACCAAAATTGCAAAACTATGGGTTGAACCATCATACATCACAAAACTACTGAAAAAGATCATGTGCTAAAAACTACCAATAACAAATGCAAAAGGCCACCCAAAAAAATTGGTTCAAACCCTTTTGTGACCCCCTCACTATACTTAGTGCAACATGTAACATGTGCAGGCAGTAGTGCAAAGAATATAACACAAACCCAACACTTCATCCCAAGCTAATAATATAACTTCCTTGTGGTTGTAATAATCTTTTGGTGACCAAAATGCTCAGAATAAGGCTTTTCCTATAGTCCATCCCTGATGATATTTTTAGTTAACCAAAATCTAGTATATACAACTTGTACTAGTACATCAATAATCCATCCTTAATCAATTGATATTCTACATACCTCAATCCTTTAACCACTTTCTACAACCATTCCTTGGAATGCTTGAAATGTGCATCATTTTTGCAAAGTGTATTTTATCCAAATTCTAAAACCAATTTATGATCCAAGTGGATATCGGTGGCCATCCACCTATTCCGCTGGCTCAATGCACATTTCTCCAACTTAGCATTTTTTTTACAAATTTCTAGGTCTTGAACTTTCAATATTGTTTTGAGGCCCTAAATGACATTCTCTTGACGTCGCTGGGGCCTAGACAATATTTATAGTATTTTCCTAGACCTAGTTATAATTGAGATGTCTTGACCAAACCTTTCCAACAAACTACCAAGCATATCAAAAAGAGATTATATGCAAAATTTATGTCCCCAATAAGTTGACGTGCTAACTAACTTTATTGGGGCCATATATATTTTGGTGTATCATCTCCTAGGATTAGGTTTTTGGATATTTAGGGTTTCCTCATTGCTACTTTATGTTAAAAAGGGCCTTTCGGCCTCATTGTAATGTTCTCTTGAAAATGTGCATAGCCATCACATCTCTTCTCAAAGATAAGTTACCACCATACACAAGAGTTTGTTTCATTCCACACTTTTGCAAGTTCAACACATTCCATTTGTTAATAGAAGCCAACTTTTACTATATCTTTGTGTTTTTGTTATGAATTTGTATTCCATTTCATTCCCTTCATAAATATGGATTAGTCTCTTAGGTGTTAATCATATCCATATGTATACCTTACATGTTATGGATAAATGCTTCTACCACTTGATTTTCTTTCCCTTTTATGTGTTGAATTTCAATGTCATACTCTTCGATGAGTGACAACAACTCGGCTTGTCTAGCATTTAGACATGGTTGATTAAAAAAATACTTCAGCCTACTATGGTTAGTCATCAACGCAAATTTGCATCCAAGAAAGTAATTTATCCACATCTTAAGGGTGTGAATGATAGTTGTGAGCTTCAATTCATGTGTGAAATAATGATTCTCATGGTTGTTGAGATTCTTGAATTTGTAGTTGATTACATACCCATCCTAATTGAGAAATCCACTGAGACATTGTTTGTATACATCAATGTACTTCAGAAAATATTTATCCAAATATGCAATCTTCAATACATGTGCATTAATAAGGAGATACTTTAGCTACCAAAAACATTCTTCACATTCCTTTAGCCATAAAATATGAACTACTTTATTCTACAATGAGGTGATTGGGTGGACAATCTTAGAGAATCCTTAAATGAATCTCCAATAGTATCCTAATGATCGGATGAATGATCTCACTTCAATGATGTTCCTTAGAGTCAATCAATCCATGATGGTATTTATCTTATCAACCTCCACTGCAATCCCTTGTTCAAAGATCACATGACCATGATAGTGAATCTACTTTTGGTAGAAGTCACACTTGAATTTAGAATATAATTTATGCTCCCTCAACACTTGAAACATGGTCTTCATGTGTTCTTCATATTATTCTATAGTCTTTGTGTAGATGAGTATGTCATCGATGAAGACCAATAAAAATTTGTTCAAGTTTTTATTGAGGATTTTATTCATCAAGTGTATGAATGTACTTGAAGCATTGGTTAGCCCAAACAACACAACCACAAACTCATAGTGCCCATATGGGGTCCAAAATGTTGTTTTATGAATATATATATTTTTATTCTAACTTGGTGGTATCCCAATATTAATTTGATCTTGGAGAACATTGTGGATGCTCTCAATTAATTAAATTATTCATTGATATGTGTCAATGGTTACTTGTTCTTGATAGTCACGTTTCCTAGTTGTTGGTCATCGATGCACAACTTAAGACTTCTATCTTTATTCTTCAAAAACAATGCTAGTGCTCCCTAAGGAGACACTCTTGGCATAACATTATTTATTCAAAATCTTGTTTACTATGGCTTTAGCTCTGATAACTTAGTTGTACTCATCTTGTAAGATACTCAAGATAGTGGTATTTCTCCCAGATTATCCCTATTGAGAAATCAATGTCTCTCTTAGGTGGAAATCCTAGTATATACTCAACAAATGCATCTTGAAACTCTTGCAATATGAGATAGTATTTGAGCTTTTCCTTATTGTTTTCTATCAATTTTAGTACATGAATAGCATCTAGTCAGTGTCATTTCATGTAGCATTTCTTAAGTTGCATTGTTGTTACCTATTTTACAACCACAATTTTTTGATATGCCTTTAATGGTTTTAGGATGTCCATTATCATCCATGCATTCCAAAGTATTTCTATAATCGTCTAGATTGACCGAGTACACTTCCAACCTATCCATGCCAATCAAGACATCATGTGAATCTAAGGGAAATATGTTCAAAATTTCTCATATGTGTAATCCATTCATTTCAATCAAGCATGTTTCCACTAACTCATTCACTTTCATTTGGTCCCTATAGCTAGCTAGACCAACCATGGTTTCCTATGCTTATTTTTCCTAAGGGAACAAGCATCAACAACTTGGGGCACAACATAACTGATGTTAGCTCTAGGGTCAATAAAAATATAAATTGGTCATTAAGAGATTATACCTTCTACTTTGACCACTGACGTCAAGTGTTCTACTTCTTAGTTCTCAATAATTGCATGGATTTATGATATTGGACATGCTATATCAATGACAATAGTAGCTTCTTGCATTTGATAGATCCTCTTGTTATCATCATGCTACTGGGGATAGTCTTAGAGTATATTTTTATCTCCACAACCCTAACACTTCAAGGTTCCTTTTTTTTTATCCCTTGTCTTTTCTTCCATGAAATTCATCAACTTGGTCCCCCTTTGTATGAGGTAGTTATTCTATAATGTTCTTTTGGCCAAGTAACTCATTTTGGTACCCTTTCCTAAAGTCTAGTGTTTCTATGATTTGAATATCTTCTTCATCAAGCTAGTTTTATCTTTATTCTTCCATGGTTATTGTAACAACTCTATCTGATTCCTTGATTTATAATAACATTACTTATCGTTCCTTATCATATCGTAGAGTCTTGAGCTCATCAAACTCTATAAAGTGGTGATAGGATTAAGGTAGTCCACTATGAAAGTGATGATTTTCCACTTACTCACCCTTAATAGATGGCACATAGTGCAATAGCTCCATAAATATGTTGACATAACCATCCATAGTTAATTTTCCCAATTTTAGGTCATGAAACTCATTGATCTTCCCATCGTAGTATCTTTTTTTACTAGTGCTTCCTCTTAAAGTATTTATTGAATTTTTTCCAAGTGATCTTCCTTTCATTGATTCCTTTGATGTTCTTTAAGTTTTTTCACCAACTAGAAGGACTTTTATATTCTCTAAGTAGTTGTGCACATTAGAGTACTTCCTTAGTCCCAATAGCCATGCCTCCACCTCTTCACCTTTCTAATTTCACCTTCAAAATTGGTTGGATTTTCCTTCTTGATTTCTTCATGTAGTATATTCTTAGAATGATCTCTCCCTTTCTTCTTATGTGAGGCAAACTTGGAACTAGTACTTAACAACTCATCCAAACTAGTTGTTCTTTCATTGTAAGAATTGTGAATGATTTATCACTATATGTACCTCACATTTCTATTATGTTCCTTCTTCTAGAAGTCATCCTCCCTACGATGCTACTATTTGGCTCATGCTTCTGGATCTCTGATGGGATTTGCAATTTTATAGAGGGATTTCTCTCTATGTACCTAGCAGTTATTCCCTGCTGCAAATGCTTTTGAATTTTGAAAAATCTTTGCAGCAAAACACCATTTAATTATGCTTGTTTTTCCTATTCCCTAACAATTTAACCTTTCATTTTATTCCTTGCACCTTTGGAGCCCCGCATATAGGTTTCTCATCATTTCTTCTAGATCCTAAGGTGTTTCAACATCCCTCGTTTCTTCAAATTTGTCATGCCTAGAGCATGAGGTTTCTTCTCAAGGGCATTGTACCATCTTATGTTTACTATATTTTTGTATGCACTCTTGGCATGCACATGTGTCTTCTAAGTGCCAATTTTATAATTATGTATGTCTACACAAATTGACACAACAAAGAGATTATTGGGAAACTAAGAGATTATACCTCCAATGGATACTTCAAAACTTAAAAGTGGATATTTAATAGGGAATTTTCATATAGAGTGGTGGTTCAAGCTCCCTCTTTTCCAGTCAACCCACCACACAATGTCCACAACCCACCCCCATGGTCAGCTTAATATTGATAGCTAAAGTTGGTTAATGACAATATGTAAGCAAGCATGAGGGGTAATATGACATTTCCCCTATGCTTGGGAATTCAAAAGGACCCTTGACCAGAATTTGCAAGGTTCATAAGTATTTAAGTGATTAATTTAAATCTAAACATCAAATATTCTATGGAGACTATAATTTGTTTGGCCTTCTTGTGAGAACTTATTATGCCACCTATGATGTATGTCCTCAAAGCTATATTTTAGCCTCTAAGCAACATCCTTAGCACAATTATCCATTAGCCAATTCACTAAAATAAGTACAAAGTGATTAAGACATAATCATACTCAAGATGTAACACAACACGCAACATCAAAATGGACAAATATATTAGGTGCATTTTCCTTGAAGAGCATCAAAATAAAGCAAATGCAAAGACGTATGAAATGAATTGCATGCAATTGAAGAAGGATGTGCTATTTTCCACTCAATAATAGGATTAATTGTACCCATCCTTGCATAGAACTAGCCATCTCACAACTAAGCCATAATACCGTCAAGGTAAAAAACTCAGATTCTCAAAAAAATAAGAAGATGTGAAAGTTAGTATCTTTCACATGAAAACCATGGCAACAAACCTCTACCCATTGAGCCATGACTTCCATGAATTTTTCATATGCTTTTCTAGTTGGTTTCAACTACCCAAAGGAGTCCCCTCACCACCTATGTAGCTCCTTAGCGCCCTCCCCTCCTAGTACATATTTTCCAACCTAGTCAACATCCAATTTGTTGTCCCTTTTTTCCCATTTTAGGTTTAGGTTTTAATACCTCATATTTGTGTCAAATTCAAAAAATATCATGCCCAAACACACAATAATATACCCCATTCAAAATTTTCACCATTTGGAATGATTCTTAGCTTCCCTAGGAAGTTTTACCTGACTATAAGTACCGATAAAAGACCCATTCATGATTGATTTGATTTTTTCACTCATGGGTGCTCTCAAATCTCTAAAAACTCTTCCTCTACACTCTTGTTTTTTTAATACTCTCCCCACAGTCAGAAAAATGACTACTTCAATCCCATGAGAATTTTTCTCCTATAGCCATAGAGAATTCGTGATTTTCTGGCATGTGTCAGGAGATTTCATGGGTGAAAGCTAGGAACTCGAGATGAGTATTTGTTGTATCATTCTCTGATAGTTTTCAACTACCTAATTAATATCTTTAGATCTCCATAGTTTTGAGTGGTTGGCTTCTCAACTACCAATCTCCTCTCAATAACTAATTTTGAGGAAGTGGGCAAAGGGGGAAATAATTTCAAATTTAAATTTTCGAATTTTGGAAATCTGGGTTTTTGGCTATGGTTGTTTACTTGACAAACAAGGTAATTCCCAAAATTGACTCACTAGTTCCTACTCAAGGTATCGTGGCCAATTTTGAGTTAATTGGTTAGTGAATTCTCATTTAGCGAAATATATTTATATAATTTAAAATTGGTTCCTCATAATTCGAAAGTCATCAAAACATCCATAATATGATTTACAATGACATTGAATTATAATTACAAGTACAGACTAGGGAAAAAAGTGTGTTACAATTTCACTCTCAGTCTCTCTCACTCTGCCACAACTCCTCCTGCTCTTCTCTCTCTTTCTTTGAATCCTCTTTCTCACTCGCTCACTCTCTCCCCCTCTCTCTGTCTGTCTCTTCCCCTTCTTACTCTCTATCATTCTATATCTCTTTTCCTCTCTCTCTCTCTTTCTTTGTCCACCCACTAATGCTCCCCCTTCCCCTTTTCCCCCTCTCTACCCCACTTTCTCTCTAACCTTTTCTCTCCACTCCCCCCTCCTCATCTCTCTATCTCCACCCACTAACCCCCCCTTCCTCACCCCCCTCTCTACCCCAGTTGCTCTCTCACCCTTTCTCTCCACTCCCCCCTCCTCTCTCTCTCTCCCTCTCTCTCTTGACTCTACCCCTCACTCCTTCCCTTTGTATTAATACCAATACCTACTTCTCCAAAATTCCTAATGGTGCCAATATGCATAGTACGAGGTAAAGGATACACTTAGGAGATTATGTGTTTGGGTTCAAGGTGTTGTTTGTTCTTTAATATTTCATTTGAGTTCAACATATCGTTTATGGCCTTAGATGCATGAGTTCAAGATGTTGTTCATTGACCTGGCCTATGGTTAGGGATGTCAGTGCCACTCGGTGATTTTGAGCAATAAGTATCTAATATAGTTTTTGCATGGTTGGACCCACATGTTGTACGTTTGCATTGGGCACACCATGGAGATCATATGGGGGGCAACTAGGATTCTATTTATGGTTTAGGGGGTGAGAACCCTTAGACAAAAAAGAAATGGGATGGATTGAAGTATCCAAGTATAGGAGCACGCACACACGCACACATACACACACTCCTACTTATGAACATGTGTGAATTCCTAACTACATATGTGATTTTACTCCAAACGTGCACATGGTCATGTGCACATTTCTAAAAATCCAAGTTTGAAAGTATGTGTGGCATTTGCATCAAGGTTATATGATTAAGAATGTGCATGTGTTCCTTTACACCCCATGGCCACTGTTTTTGACCATATCCAAGTTGGCAAGTATATGTAGGATTAAGAATGTGAATGTGTTCTTAATAATGTATTCCTTTACATCCCATTGCCACATTTTTACCATATCCAAATTGGCAAGTATGTGTGACCTTTACATAAAAGCTATATGATTAAGAACATGCATGTGGTCCTAATAATATGTTCCTTTACATTTCTTTCCCATTTTTTTCACTTCTGATAGGCATCCATATAAAGAAACATATTTATTAATTTGTTGTGATATTATTTAAATAAAATAACATAAATGAAAATATTAAAAAAATAAATTATCTTCAATGATTAATTAATAAATTTGCTTGAAAATGAATATAAATGTGGTTTAACTTTCTGATTCTAAAAATAAGTGGATAATATCCCACTCCATTTTCAAGAATCTAATCCATTTTTTATCTCTTATTTTGTAGGGTGGATATATGGACTGCATTTTATGTGGTGACACTACCCAACTGATCATTAAATTCACTATCCACTGATAGCAACCGGATTCTATTGAGTGATGCCACATTTAAGCTTCCAATTTTTCATGGAGATATATGAGCCACATTTTATGTGGTCATGCCAGCAAAATGATCCTGGAATCGCCATCAGCGTTTAACAATCAGATTCTAGAAGGCAGCTTGATGATTGGCTCAAATCTGGATAAAGATATTCCAAATTCCATGCGGCCGTTTCGCATATTACTATCCTCAGTTTATGGACAAATTTCTCTTGCCAAGATGCCGCAAAGATAAGTCTAACGATTCAAGGCAAGAGGGTGAGCCTTAGCCTTTTCGCGCCCATTGGTTTTCTTTTAGTGTTTATCATGTGTTTTGTCGGCTTTTCTTTTAGTGTTTATCATGTGTTTTGTCGGCTTTATTTGCCGTTGGCGTAAGCTTTAAGCATGGCGAATAACAGAGGGAAAATTAATATCGTGCATTGAATCGTGCTCGCCAATTACTGGCCAGATCTGCCATTAGTAACAGGTTGTGTAACGTTGGTAAATGTGGTTTCTTTCTTTTTCTGTGCAATTTGTCTCAAAATTCTCATTGCTTTTGCATTTCAATATTCCATTGAAAGGTTTGAAGCTGGTCGCCCAGGCTCTGTTGGGTACATAGAAAAAAGTTCCTTATCATCATTGAAATTTGTAATACTAGGATTCCATGTTTGAAAAACGAAGAAAATGGATGAAAAAGGGACGAGGGATATTTTTTTTATAGCCCACAATTATTTTCATAACAACCAAGTCAGCAGTTGATAATAACGTGACGTGTTTAGACTCTTGGGGGTGCAGAAAATATTATAAATTCTTGGGAATATAGCTGCAATTCTGATCATTTGTTGTGCACAGGCATAAACAATTCTGCATCTTGGGAAGAAAATGGCACCCTATGGACAGGAGAATGGATTGAAGAGGATTGGCTACAGCGTTGACGATGGATGGGAGAACGATAAAATTGCTGATCAGAGGTTGCCATTACTTCCGGATGCTGATCTGAAGGACAAGATCGTTCTGTTACGAGTGGATCACAATGTGGTTAAAAAAGGTGCACAGTTTGAATTACAGAGAGTTTGAAAGTTTTTCATTTCAATTTTTGAATCTGGGTGAAGCAATGGAGAATTAGTTGCAGGAAGCCCAACTTTTTATAAGCAGTATTTCATTTCGCCAAGCCAACGTATTGTATTTCAATTTAGTTTAGAATGGTGTTTTTAAGTTTGAGATTGAGGGGTGTAACTTTCCTGAGAATTGTGAGTTCGGTTAGTTGAAACAACAAAATTTATGCAATTTTACAGTGTTGGCGGTGCCTCTGGTCATTTATGAGGGTTATGAATACATTAGTTTAAACACAGAATTTATGTAATTTTATTGTACTAACATACTTTAATTAGAATTTGGTTTGCTTGATCCTTGGTTAGTTTATTTTTCCAAAATTTTAGTTCACATTACATTGTTAGTTTATTTTTCCAAATTTTAGTTTATATAATATTATTAGTTTATTTTATATTGATGTAGAATATGACGCTATATAATTATCGGTTATACTTATCTAAATTGTAGATTCAAAAAATTGATGAATAATTATTAAACAAGCATTCTAAAAATTAAAATAAAATAATAATAATTAAACATTTTATAATTTTTATTTATTTTTAGTATTTTGTTGAGTTGTTATATTTGTGATTACATAAACAATAAGATTGTCGTGAAGTATGCCTTAAAGTTGTTTATGTTTGACTAAGGGTTCATCTTCCTTCTGACTTAAGAAACAGGTTAACGGCCTAATACCTAAAGGCATTTGGCAGGAGTGAAACACTACACCTTACCTATCTGAGAATTATTCCAGGTGAAGTGGTTTTCCTTGAATAACAGTGATGAATCAGCCTGCATCCAGGGATAGAATTATTCCAAGTGAAGTGGTTGTCTTTGAATAACAATTATGAGTCAGCCTGCATTCATGAATGGCAGCCAGAAATAGCTGTGCTGGCTGCTGGTTTGACAATTGAGTTATGATAGGTTTTCCCACCCTGTAAAAAAACATAATCAACAAAAAAACCAGATACTCTGATATAGTTTCAATAATATATTATTATTACTATAATTGACTTTGACTTACTCCAGAGATAGCTGTACTCACTGCTGGTTTGATAATTGACTTATGATAAGTTTTCCATCTGTAAAAAAACATAATCAACAAAAAAACCAGATACTCTGATATAGTTTTAATAATATATTATTATTACTATAATTAATTAACTTTGACTTACTCCTAATGAATTTTGAAATTTTTAATTTATATAATAATTTATGATAAAAAATTCACCATATAATCTCTTAAATTCACCACATAAAAATTTATATAATACTTCCTAACATGATCATTGAAAAATTCGCCACATGGTATCAGAAATTTTGATGAAGATTTGAACCTATGATGACCATTACTTTTTAGTTTTCAATATACCTTTCAAAAATATGGCCACAGCTGCAAGAATGATAAATTGTT
This sequence comes from Pinus taeda, assembly GCA_000404065.3. Lineage (NCBI taxonomy): Eukaryota > Viridiplantae > Streptophyta > Pinopsida > Pinales > Pinaceae > Pinus > Pinus taeda. The sequence goes on from APFE031071374.1 coordinate 211,250, forward strand.
CTTTATTTGTTTGACTGTGTCGAATTATGCTGAATAGATTCAACTGAATATTTGCAGGTGAAATACTCGACCAGTACAGAATCGATGTCACGTTACCAACCCTCTATAACATAACTGAGCGAGGAGGAAGGTTTGTCACATATCTCAGTTGAATGCTTTCGGGATTTGTACTGGACCCTTCTGTATGTGAGGAGTATCTTATCTTTTTTGTCAAATTTGCAGGCCCATTTTGATGACTCACGTTGGACGCCCATATGACAAAAAGACCAAGACAATCACTATACGTAAAGATGAATCAGTGGATGCAGTAGTAGCTTACCTGCAACGGAAGCTCCGCGTCAAATTTGTGGTACCGAAATTCAATTACGATGAGAAGGATGGAATTCTGGACATCGATACTTCTATCAACTGGCTCATCAGTGATCTCAGGAAGAGAAAGATTGGAGGCATTTATCTTCCCAACACGCGCTGGTTTGCTGTAAGTAAAATATAATGGGTTTTAATTGCTTTCGGAACAGTGAAATTAAATGGCCCATAAATTGCCTTGCTGTAACTAAAATATATTAGTTTTTTTCTAAATATAATCGGAATTTTCATAATTTTCAGGGTAACTACTCTATCTTGTTAGACTAGGCTACTGGTTTTTAATTGCTTTCAGAACAGTGAAATTAAATGACTCAAGATTGTTAAGGGACTCATCTCCTTGCAGTGATTTGACTGTAGATTGCTAAGAGACCATCTCAGTGTAGTGATTTGGTTTTTAATTGCCTTCAGAACAGTGAAATTAAATGGCGGAAGATTATTAAGGGACTCATCTCCTTGCAGTGATTTGACTGTAGACTGCTAAGAGATCATCTCAGTGTAGTGATTTGACTGCAGGGACCCATCTCCCTGCAGTGATTTGACGGTAGATTGCTAAGAGACCCATCTCTCAGTGCGGTGATTTGACTGCAGATTGCTAAAGTCTAGCAAGCCATACATACTCTACCCTCTTGTTTTGAACCTGTAACCTCTTAAGAAAAACAAGTGCTTAACCATTAAACCCATTCCAGCGGTATAAAAGTCCAAATTAAAAATCCTAAAATGATTTACAATTTTTTATTTTAATATATCATTAAAAAAAATTCAGCTTATTAAATCTAAATTTTTTTCAGAGCATGACTAAATCTAAATATTCCATTTTTTTTTATATTTTAAAAAATAGAAAGGGCTAAACATCTATAAAATTGAATATAAATTAAAATTATTTGAGCAAAATCTGGTTAGCGTGTTTGAATTTTGAATACATAATTGAATTTTGGGATTTGATTTATTTTTATTAAGATTTTGATTCAAAATTTATTGGAATTAATAAAGATAAAAATAAAAATTCAATTAACAATTAAGATAATTAAAAACTATTAATTTTAATAAATTAAATATCCTTACTAATAATTTCTTAAACCACAAACTAATCTTACACATCAAAAGCAAGCTAACTAACAAACATATATATAATTTATCATCTATTATATTATCTATTATTATTAAGTGAATACACGTAATCAGTTTTTATGTCCATGATTATCTTCGCATTACAGGGAGAAGAAGATAAAGGAGAAAAGCTGGAACGCTTCGTCATCCAGCTTGCTGGTTTAGCAGATGTGTTTGTGAATGATGCATTTGGGTCATGGCAGCCTCATGGATCGACTTACCATATAACAAAATATTTGCCATCATATGCAGGACTTTGCATGCAGGTGTGGTGTTGTTTTTTTTCACATATTTTCTCCTTAATTGGTCTAGGATAGCAGCTTTTTAATCATTTCTGACTTTAATTATACATATATTTTTATCAGGATGAACTTTACAATGTTGAAGCAGTTTTGAATCCAACCAGGCCATTTATTGCTATAGTCGCTGGGTCAAAGTATGATACCAAGATTGGACCTTTAAATCAAATTTACAAGAAAGTTGATAAGTTAGTTCTGGGTGGTGTTATTTACAACACGTACCTCTGTGCTAAATATGGGGTGAAGATTGCTGGTGTTCAGGTATTTAACTTTATTTTCTCAGGGTGTAAATATGAGTGTGTTTGTTTTTTCCCTTTTATTTTAATAGTTTAAACAAGTAAACATATGCATAAACACATTTTAAGTATAATGTGACATGTCTCTTTGGATTTACACTTGGATTCACATTTTTAACTGGTGCTGGTTTTTCAAATTTTTACATGAAATTCTTTCTTTTAATTATATGTGTTTTTACATTAACATGCTTCTTTAATTACAATTGTGAATAGTATATGGTTTTAAGTTTGAGATTAGGCTAGATGTTATTTGAATGTATTAATGTAAGTTGACCATGTTGAAACTGTCTTTTAGTTTAACTTAAATTACTAGTATGGTTCTTTATAATCTTCCCATGGAAAAATAAACTATATTTCAATACTCTTCATGGAAATACATATACACATAAACATGGATATCTCCCAGCTTGACTGTGGCTGTAAAGAAACTGTGTTACTTGCTAAACATGGGTATAGTCGCTAAGCACTCTCATTATTCCAGTATTCTTTGATCCCTCGCTTATAGAATAATTACTCTGTTCTTGCAGGATTCTGACATTGAACTCGCAAAAGAACTAGTTGAACAGGATAAGGCACAGGGCAAGATAGTGGAAATGGGCATATTGGTGGAGACTGATACTTTGAGTGGTAGATTTGAAGGGCAATATCGGACAGTAAATGTTAAGGTATAATTTTACACTGGATAAGGATTCTGGAATCATCAAAATAGGAAAGTCTGTGATTCTTTGTTTCGAAATTAATATCCGTATCTTTTGTAGGATTTTGCTCCTGGGAAAACATACAACTATATTGTGGACATTGATCCCCTGTCATTGGATTCAGAGGATGTTTTGCAAGCATTAAACTCAGCTAAGACAATATTTGTCAATGCTGTAATGGGATTCATGCCAAACTTTTGGCATGGTACTAGTCGATTGGACGAGGTCATTGATAACAATCAGTCTGCTAAAAAATACTTTGGAGGCGGTGATACCCTTCAGGCATTCAAAAGGTACTTTTTTATGCATGTAGCTAAGAATACTTTCTCTGTATAATTGTCTAGAAATTTTTCATTGACTGACTAAAACCGATTTTGGTGTTGTGCAGCCTCCATCCAGTTATGTATCAGACTGCCTTGGACAGTACAAACTATTACTTGTTTACTGGAGGTGGTACAGTGTTGAAGGTCATTGAGGAAGGAGACACAACGGGGTTGGAGACTGTGAAGGCTCTTATTGAGAGCAAAAAAAAGTTGCAATCAGAAAACCCCAAGTAAACATAGCTGAGAACAAGGCTCTTTCTTAGTTGCAGACATGAATAGTTTATATCTATCTCTTGGTTTCTGCTAATCATATCTATCTCTTGGTTTCTGATAGAAACCAGCATTACTTAAATAACTAAAATGGTTAATTGTCATTTTATCTTGCAGCATGGTGGGATAATAACCAACCAGACTTATTAGAGGGACTTAGTTGAAATGATGTCAAGGGTATCCTTTTATGCTCTTTGTGTCAACCCATGTAAGGCAAATGTGCCCCTTATATGTATTATAGAAATGAAGAGGTGTTCCAGACCTAAATTTTCATCAAAATGTGGGTACCTACCTTGTCTTCACATTGGTGAATTGGTTTAAGAGATAAAATGCGCAGATATAATTTTTAGAAATTTAAAAGTATTGGTATAAATAATAAAGATCTTATTTACATTGATTTGGCATTGAGGAGAATTACATTGATTTGGCTTTGAGGAGAATTGAACAAGAAACCTTCATTAGTCATATAACTTTATATGATGGACTAGTCGAATAAGTTACCCCTCTGAAAATGTAAAAAAATACAGTATATTAATAAACTCTGTACAATATAATTACACATAATACTGTAAATAATCCAATAACTGCAAGAGCTTGGATTACAGTAAAATAATGTAATTTAGACCAAAAGGCTTACCTCCATTGCTTGGAAAACATACATACTCCAGCAACTCTTTCATCAGCTTCAGGAATGATTAATTGAAAAAATCGATGAACTGAGCAGTTGGGCTCCTGCGACTACTCATCTGTCATCTTCTTAGATAATGGGGCTTACTTTAATGAACATGATGTCCCCTTATGGTTCACATTATTCTCTATCTGTGTTTGCAGATCCTGGATCTCCGTGTCACCCAAATAAGAAATTGAGCATTGATTTTGGAATACCCCTCACATCTTTGTTCGCAGTGTAGATAATTGTTTGCCGCTTTCAAGGCTCTCACAACAGTGGCAATAATTCCAGGTTTTGCTCTGAAATATTCAATTGTTGGGAAAACCTGTTCTTCGGCTTTTGAAAAGTGGCGATTTTTTTTTTCTCCACGAACTCTTCTCCAGGTCCTTGCCCGTCGCATAACCACGAAGATACAATTGGGATGGGAATGTTATGTAATTGTTTTCTATAATGGTTATTATCTCAAAGGATTAACTCCAGGGATTATGAATAAGCGATTTTTTTTGAAATGGAGAAGATTAGGGTTTTGATTTTCTTTTTAGTACTTGCTTGTTAGAGTATGTAATTTTTATCTTATTTGGTTGGTTAGGGTTATCATAACTTGGTTTGTTAGGGCTATCGGTTATGATTAGGTAGAGTGGTTTTTATGGAAATATATTTTTTTATATTTAGGAGGCTTCTCATGAGATATTTTTTAGGTTGATGTTTTTATGAAATATTTATTTAATTGATAGTTTGTGTGTTTAAAATAGTTTGTTTATCTTAAAATAAAACTTGATGTAATTATATTTGTATAGTTATTTTCTATTAAGAGGTGGGTTGAATTAATATTATGGCCATTCTTAGCAATTATTAATAATATCTAATAATTTAATAATTAATCATGTAAAAAACTACAGATGAATCACATAGCAGCACCATAAACTACATACATATATGAGACACAATATTTAAGTGGAAACCCATAAAGGTAGAAAATCACAAAACTTGTGTATGAGTGTTGTTGTAGGTTGCAACCTATTGTTACATAAGATTTTCTAGCTCAAACTAGAAGGAAGCTTCAACTCCCCAATCTTTTATCAACACCATCCTGAAAGAAATACCAACTATTTGATCTTTTATAGGCACCAATTTGAAGGAAGCACACCTACTTAATTGCAAACACCCACTTGCAGGGGGCACCAACCCCCTTTCTTTACAACCTCCAACCTGAAGGAAGCACCAACTGTGTGATCTTTATAGGATCCAACCTAAAGAAAACACGAACTCCCTAATCTTTATAGGCTCCAACCTAAAGGAAACACCCACTCCTTAATGTACAAACACTAACATGCTTGAGGCACCAACCTCTTTAATATGTTTGTAGGGACCAACCTACTAGACCTAGAAAATCCATCTTTCAACCATTTTGAAACTCAAATCCACAAGAATTCTTGATGCAACTTTGTTCTGTACAAACTGCCTATTTATGATTCAATTTATGTTCCAAGTCCTTTGTAATGAAATTTGTTAACAACCACGAGGATGGCCACTGATAATGATGATGGTCTTCAAGATGCGCAGTACAATCTAGCGAGTGTGAATAATGATGTTGTCATCGAACACTCGTACAATCATGTGACTGAGAGGCAATAATGAAACCCTCGATCAAACACAAGGTAACATGTCACTAATGACTGCAAGTTCTAAGGCACTATTATGTCTCTGGATCTACTTCCTAGATAGAGTTTTGAATTTGATTGGAAGAGACTTGTCGAAAGGTAGACAAAAATGTGTCTTACATCAATCAATATGAAATAAGACAACAATGATTGTTTTTGAAGATAAATTTTGAGCAATGGGTCAAATTGACGGAGGGCATGATGGAAGTATATGAGCGACAGTTGATACATGAAGCATATGATAAAGGAATCACTTGAACAATAGAAGGCACAGCACAAAGGGTTAACCGGGCAGCTTTAGAGTCATGAACACTAAAGAGTGTTAGGATACAAGCATGCAGGAACATCAGAGTATATAGGCTAAACTCATATGATTGTAAGGTTCATCTGAGAGGCTATCAAAAAGGAAGTTTTGTTGAGGGAGTGCCAGGTTCAAGGGAATGACTACTGCCAAAAAAAAAAACTTTCCAAACACAGACATAGAGCAATTGTGTTGTCCAATTTTCCCCCATCTGATTAAATTTAACAAGTCCAGATAGGTAAACTCGATCGTATTTTCATATTTAGAGAGTCTGAAAAGATCGTAAAGAGCAACTCTAGGGGGGTCCCTTTGTCATAGTTGATAACTGGGTGCAACAAAGGTTTAATAATATACCTGACACAGTTCCTTTTCCGTAAGTTAGTCTATTGAGTTTGGATAAAGTGATAAACCTATGCTCAATAAACGTTTGCCTCATTTTGTTAAGATTTTGAGGGGACGGAGTAAACTCGATATTATTCGTGAAATTTTAATGAGTCACACGAAGAAAAACGCATTAGATCTTCATCAAATTTTAATGAGTCAAATGAAGAAAACTTGATATATCTTTTTCAGTTTAATGAGCTGGAGAAAAAGAGATAAAATAACTACTCATGCCTTCTTCGTAGATTTAACGAGCCCGAAGAAGGGAAAAACTCAGGGATTTTTCAATTTAAGAGTGAGAAAAGGTCCCAAGAAGGAAAGCACTCATACTATCGTCATAGGAGTTGCATGAGCTTGACGAGGATAACTCGGGGTTTTTTCAATTTTATGAGCAAGAAAAAGTTCCTAAAAAGAATGCTCGAAGCTTCTTCATAAGTTTCTAATGAGCCTGAAGAAGTAATGGGGAGTTGTTTCGATTTTGTGAGCGAGAAAAAGTCCCTAACAGAATGCTTAAACTATATTTCTTAGTTTAATGAGCTAGAAAAAGAGAGAAAAAGAGTTGCTCAAATCTTCTTCATAAGATTTTAACGAGCCTGAAGAAGTAACTCACAGTTTTTTTGATTTTGTGAGAGAAAAATTCCCTAAAAAGAACATGGTCATATCTTCTTTTTAGTAGTTTAACGAGCCCAAAGAAGTAGACTCTAGGTTTTCAAGATTAATGAGCAAGAAAAATGCCATAAGAAGAACACTCGGTCTTCTTCGTGGTATTTTAATGAGCCTAAAGAAGGAGACTCGAGGTTTTTTCAGATTAACGAGCAAGAAAAATACCATAAAAAGAATGTTTGATACTTCTTGATCTCATGCTTGACAATAGAAGGGTTTATGCCATGCATTTCCTCATAATACCAAGGGAAAGCATCGCAGAAATCCTTAAAAGGGTAAGTGGAGCTCACAATTTCCTCAGGATTGCAGTCGGTTCCAATTAGAATGCTTTCCACAATACCTATTTTGATTGAGATAGTGATGGGCACAGTCTTTGAAATATTTCCCAAGTTCCCTTCTGAATCCATAGTTTGGATAGTCGTATAAATTGAGGGAAAATTCTCAGTTGGTTCAAAGGACATGATTTTTATAGGGGTCACATCCGAATCAGATATCAAAACGCGATGGTGAGAGTTTTCCCAAGGTCGCTCCTCTAAACACATGATCTCTCAAATAGCTTTGTCCAAAGGTAGGACTTGATTGAGGATATTGTTAGAGGGAACAATTGTGGGTGGTCGTGACCAAAGTGATAGGAGAATCAAATGCAGATTGAATGGCTTGGTAGGAAAATTTGACTGGTGACAGTGACATTTGTTCTCCATAAGAGTCAATGTCTGAAGGGGCCAGGAGGATCTAGGGATCGGTCAGGTCATGAGGAATAATGGAAACCATAGAAATCGTCTGTGGAACCATGGGCAGTGGGAGAGGAAAGAAACCCATCAGGGAAGAACCGTTCAAAAGATCGATATCGATACTAACATAAGAGTCAGGTATGCCACCCACTAAAGGTACAGTGCCGCTAGGCAATGGGGAATAATCTAGGGTGCAGAAGGACAGTTGATCCACCATGACTATTCTTCCATCCAATGGAAATAGGATGATGCGGAAAACTATAGACATGACGGCATTCATGGCATAAGTCCAACTATGGCCCAAAAGAAGATTATAGTTGAGTTTTCGATCTACGACTTCAATGTCCACCCTTACCATTTTCCCACTCAAAGTGATGGGGTAGTTGGTAAGGTAACATTTTGGGATGAATGTATGGCCATCGAATTCTTTAAGGGAATTCGACAGTGGAGAGAGGGTTGGAGAACCCAAGGTGAGCCAACATGAAGTAGACATGACGTAGGTCAAAGCGCCTTCGTCAACGATAGTTGTATGTACACCTCGTCCTTTCGAAAAATTTGCATCTAAAATGCAAGCTAGTGGGAAAGGGGAGGTTTACATTTCTCCATGTCAAATATTGCTAGCATGGAATCCTGAGGGTCAACCTCACCAATAGCTGAAATCGAATCTTTCCTTTGTGCTAGACAAGTTTGCAATACTTCGAGTGGAGACATAGCTGACGGTGCTTGCGCCAATTCTTCCACAATATTGTAGTTTTGGGTAGCACATACAAATGTATTATGTGTTGTGTGACGAAGAGCCCCTTTTGGGGGGTGAATTACAAGATCAACAACCGACCTTTTGATATGAATATCATTCGGCGATGATAGGTTTGAACTCGATGCAGCATCCTGAGCATTAGTGACTGGCGCTCCATAAGTTTTGGCTGATGTTTGAAGATCAACTGTTTCAAAGGTGTAAATGCTCGACAATCCTTCACCATCTAAAGGATTATGTGAACCATTGTTTCCCCCTTATGGGGGTTGAGGTGGGTTCACAATAAGATGTTGTTGTTGCTAAGCAGCGAAGGGTTGTGTAGGACTGCGGGGGTCCAACCAATGTCCTTTTGAGCAAGAAGACCTGTGCATTCTTGGAGATGCAGACAATGATGTTTCATATGGTCTTCTGCATAGATTTTGCAAGGGAACTTGACAACTTTTTCCTTTTCTCTATCAGGTGGTGCAACAACTTTTTTCTTTGGGTTGGATTGCTTGGTTGGCTGCTCCTCAGAATGAGCTATCTTTTTCTTATTCTTCTTATTCTTACTGTTGGGTTTTTGTGTAGACTATATAGAGTTTATCGTAGCAGTAGGAAGAGAGGAAAGTTGGGTATCTGGATCAACGGACAATTGGAAAATGTGCCCACTAGTTTTTTTTACAGCAAACCCAAAGGTAATGCTGATAATACCATCAGTGTGCGCGCCAAGTTGCTAAGTAGCGGGAGCATTGGAAATTCTAGGGGCATTAGGGATTACATCATATAATGTTTCAGACTATGAATAAATCAAATCTAAGTGCTCAAAATGATGAATGTATTGGTATTCAGTGACCGTATTACCTAAGGCAACAGCCTTGGTGATTTGGGGAAGAAGAGATTTACAAAGCCAATCTTCTAATAGATAATCCAAAATGGGAGCTTTGACTAGCCTCTGCCTACGTCTCCATTCATGAATGTGATTGGAGATTTGGGTGGAGGTGTCTTGGTGTAAAGGAGTAAGGAGTTCCATCCCAGTTTCGTAGCGGATGGGTAATTGAAAGTGCTTTAAAAATTCCATCGCGAAGGCAGCAAAGTATTAATTGACATGCGTGGTAACTCAATGTACCACTTGGTGACATTGCCAGTAAGCATGTAGGGGAAGAGCCCGAACTGAATATTGTCATCCACCATGGGATTTGATACACACCATAGATGATAGGTGGTGACATTTGTACCTGGATCATCCCCTTGTCTTCTTTCAAACTTCGGGATGTCAGCAGGTATTTTGTGCGGGATTGGGGGCAATGTAAGTTATGGTAGATGGGATCAATGGTCAATTTGTATAGATTGGGGATGTCGAGTGTTTCCAAAAAAGGAAAAGTATTTGGTGCCCCCGACTCTGACCAAGGTGATGATGAATGACTTGAGGGTCCTTGCGATATTCCCATCATATTGTTCCCAACATTATACATAGGATTTGTTGAATAATAGTTTACTTTAGGAACAATCATACAGTGTGGCTGTCTATATGGGTTGTTAGGTTGGGGGATATAAACTTGATTACCCCAAAGATACTAATTACGCCCTTGACTCACTTGAGGGTGAGAGTGGGGTACCCAAATGGATTAAGCGAAACCAGGTTGAGGGATCCGCCCATCCATGTAGTTGGTCGTAGGCACTTGATTGACATATGGAAGATTGGGGCCAATCAATGAATGTCCATCTTGTCCTATAAACAGAGGGGGAACCGTAATGTCCCTTGCCAGTATGTGCATGTTGGGAACAATGCCCCCTAGCATTTGAACTTGGGGGTTTGAACTAAACAAAGGATTCTAACCAAAGGGATTACTGAAGGGACCCATGCTAACAATGATATTTGGAGTGCTAGCTGAAGGTCCAAGAGCAGACACAAAAGGGGCAGAAACTGGTATGTACTGGGTTCCGCTCATGTTAGGTGTAACTAAGTTGCTCAAACTTGGCACAGTTTGGATAGCGGGGTTTTTTATCAGTGGTATATTATTGACTGTCGGTTGTGGAAGTGAGGGTCGACCAAAGTTGTCTATAAAAGCCCACGACCCATTAGTCGCCGACGGAATGGTGGATGTAGGTACAGTGGAAGACATGGTAGGTACAGGTGCAACTTGAATCAATAGCGGTCCCAAAGGATCAGTAATAGGAGGATTATAAGGAGGTACGAAACCTTTAGTGAAAAAAACTTCTGGCAATATTGAATCTTGGGATGTATTGATTGATTCAGTGTTAGATACTAGAGACTAATTACCTAAAGGTGGATTATCCGGCTCACTGAGGCTCGATGGATCCTCCACAGTCGCTGGAGAAAGACCTTGTCGTCGCCAAGATTGACAACGAGGGTCGTATGTAGCCATGGTGGCTGATATTTTTTATCAAAAACTTTTAGAGTGATATTGATTATAGCCTTAACAATAACAAATTGGCACCTAAAAAAGAATACTCTAAAAATTAAATTAGCAAGCAAGGGATATGACTCTGTTTGATAACCACCATTTGCTAGAGATCACAATGGATAAAAGAGAGAGTTGGTCAAATGTATAATTATGATTAGTCTAGGGCTTCACCTGAACCTTAGACTATGGGGAAAATTACTCTCATGAAGACAAGCACCCTCCCAAAAACCGAAGATAGAGTAGGTTCGTCCATTTAGGTACTAGGGAAGCTCGCCCCAGTCACGTTTTGTTCGTCCCTAAAACGTATGGCCACTATGGTTACCTCAAATCAAGGACACTACCAGGGGGACATGGTCGCAAACAATATGCTGTGCGGAAGGATACCTGAGTCCTCGACTCAGCTCCGATAACCCCGAAGGGTTACTCGATACACAGAATACCCAATGGAGATGCAATGGAAAGCAAGCTACCTTCTTGCACATTCCAATGTTGTCTCGCATTTAGCCATGCTTTGACTAAAGTGGTCCTGGATAGTATGAGTGCAGCAAGATTTTCCCTCTTTAATGACATTAGTCTCGATTTTACGATCTTGGGCAGGTAAATCACAACTGCTTGACCCAAGATCCTAGCCTAGACTAATATATGTGTATACTCAAAAAAGAGTTGTTGATTGATTTTATTATGAGATAGATTTTAAATGTACTTTGTTAATGTCTTTGGAAGGGCATTGACGTATGGAGTTTTGTGGGACTCTCACACAAACCATGTAGAAAATGCTTTCCAATTTCAGTTCGATGAATGAGTTATTTCTACAAGGAGAAAATCATTTATACATCAATTAGTACCATGCATCCAGGGTAGTAAAACACAAGCACAACTTGCAGACATGCAATGGTCTCTAACAACTAAACCAAATAAATGTAGAATCTAACAAACGAAACAAAAAATCTTTAACAATTTTTTTTTCTAAAAAACATAAACACTTGAAGTATTTTCCTTAAAAAGAAAAAATGCTCAGGAAATAGGCAATCAAACAAAATTGCACAACTATAGATCCTTGATCAGACTATAGGCAACTTCCCCAACCTAGTAGTTCATAGAACTGGATGTTGATCAAGATATGGTTGGCTAACACACTTCATAAGAGGGCACAGAGAGTTAGTGACTGCACTAATGCTCTGTCTGCAATCCATCAGATAGTTACAACTCTCTACTAGCACTTATGGGGTGTGTTAGGGGGGAAGAAGCTCAAAACAAAGTCTTTTAGGATCAGAACAAAAGTTGAGAATAGTGAGGAGGCTGTTGAAGAGTCATGAATGGCTAGAAAGGGAACTAAGAAGTACAGGAGGGCCTAGAAGAAAGAGAGATATGGGAACTTGGTAGGAGAAAATGGGGAACTAGGTATAGTCCCCAGTGAGTCACCAATTTTACTATAGGGATTAATTCACGGGTGGTTGTGGCTAGAATACCCTCAAGGATCTTCCTAGTATCCTTGGAAGATAAATCAACTGTAATTGGCACAAAGAAGCATATACATATCCATATTAATGAATGATATTTAAATCAGGAGGGAAGAGATTAGCTCAGATATTGATGCAGTTTTTCTAGATAACCCAATGTAGGGGAGCGGAAGACCTCTCTACTAGCTCCTAGATCAATACCTGCATATAAACAATACAAGAAGTAATACTACATATATAAAATTTGATAATAAAAATAACAATATATAAGGATATCAAATAAAATGCATCTAAGCTACTCATAAGCTATGGCATTGCATCAACATGTAACTGAATCACAACATAAACACCATAGAGTAGACAACACAACTACATGTCTATATTATTAATAACAAAGGATGACTACAACCGTTTGGTGAATCAAGCTTCCCTTAATCTTCCAGCTCCTTTCTCTCTCTCTCTTCTTAACCTCTTGGTAAACCACTATGTCTCATACAAAGTTTCGACAATGAGTTGGAAATCCTTCAACCTTTCGACCTCTTTCACAATGCCCCAAGCCTCCAATATATAGAATGAGAGGCTAATCCTTGCCAACTCTCTCATGAGTTACCTTTGGAAAATGCTAGGATGTTTCCTTTCTTTATTTCTCTTTCCCTTTCTATTAGACTCAGTTAGAAATAGCAATATCCTCAAATAGGTTGAAGATGGATGTTTCGTGCTTTTCAGGTTGACATATGAGAAAAAAGTGGGATATTATTCAGTCAACCAGTTCCTTTGAGCTCCGGAACCTCACAAAAGTTGACTAACGCTACCCCTAAGGCAACACAAAGAGTTACCCTAGGGACTAATGCCCCTGGATCATGCATGGGGAGTGTTATAAGTAATCCTACTAGTTCTTGGGGAGTGTTACCCTAGCAATCAAGACTGTGAACTTGGTCAAACATTTAATCAAACCATGTTCCTCCTCCGAGCTGATGAGGAGGTTGTTTTCCTGTACAACAGTGGACCTTCCTCCCTCTTTTGTGGATCCCTAACTCCCTCTCCCTTCCTATAAATCAACTCCCTTGCATCCCCAAATGGTTTCTCATTGATTTCCTGCATTCCTATACTGAGATTATGCTTAAATGCTTCCCATTCTAACTTGGATAAGGAGTGCTTGAAGAGTCTTTGCTTGGACTTGGACATCCACCAAAATGAGGTCTCTAATATCAAGGCATAGGTTGTATGCTTCCCTTTTTATCTCATTAATATATATATTTGATATTCACTTTCCAGAATTGTGTAAATGTTTATGCTTTTAACTTAATACTACTTGATATATTAAGTAGTTTATGTTTGAGATATTGTTTGAAAAATGACTGTATGAAAAATGAAGTAATGAGAATACACCGTTGCTTAGCTTCTTACTATTTTGATTACCCATTTTCTTAGCATAGAACTATCAATTTGTTGTATTAATTGATGTTCTCAAAACCATTTTGAAATGATGACAATTCTAACTTAATTGGTTGAATATCTAATTCATGCAGTGATTGAGCTTACTCAACACATTGTTAGTTTTACAAACTGTCATCTTTTCTTTTCTGATTTCAGGTCATTACTTAGTTGCATCACTTGACATTCCAAAAAATCATTTCAAGGAGATTGATTCTATATTATTCCAAAATTAAATGGTTGAATGGATAAATGAATGCAATTATTGAATTACCTTCTACATCAGTATTACTTTTGGTTTTAAGAATTAGATCCATGGATTAGGACTAAATGGTAGGATAAGCTAGATGCTCTATTTCTCTTATTAGGTCCTAACTAGTTAAAATGATTCTTGGTCCATTTTTAGGAGATTAGACTAACTTAGGAACCTATCCTTTCCTTTAAAACTCATTAGATCCATGTAAATCTCTCATAGATTGTATATTCTTAGACATAAATGAACATAAACCCCCAAAATAAACATAAAAATACAAAACAACGAAGTAAAAGAAAAGTTAACTAAGCACATATAGTGCATCACACTTCATTAGTCTATAAACCTCGGTTGATAATTCATGCAAGCAATTTAGGACACTAAATTGACTAAACATTTTGGCACCATTTCCGAGGAAGTGTAATTAGGTAACCTTATCTCTTACATTAAAAAAAAGTGATATGCGTAGAGAAAGAGACTCTAGGGGTAGATTCATAGCTAGAGGTAGGAGTTCAATTCCTACAACACCACTTACTCCACCAAGACTAAGAAGAGATACACCTCCATCTCAAGCTCATATTCCTATCCATAGACCTCCTGAAGTTCTAAGGTTAGAAATTCAATCAAGGGGATCTCCTACTTCATTTATTGAGGCAGTCCTAGAGAAGGAAAATCTTGGACTTCCAACAGAAGGAGTAGCCTTTTTCACCTCTACAGGGGAACATATTTTAGTTGAAGAATTAAGAATACCTAGTGGAGAAGAAGAAGTAGAACCTCTCTTCCACATTCCATTAATAGAGGAACCAGAGGAAGAGAAATTAACCTTGCAGGTTGAATCTTATATTAACTTTGAAGAAACTATAATGGCAGAAGAAGGAGAGGATGGAGAATTCTCATTGTTTGGAGGAGGAGGAGGCAAAGGAAGAGGAAATAATGGAAGAGGTAGAGGAAATAGGGAAGTTGATAATTCTTTTGGATTCGCTATAGTCGATGAAGAAACATATTCCACAATGAAAAATATCTCATCTTTTGTCCTCCCAAATTTTCATGGATTAAAAAGTGAAGACCTTGAAACCTTCTTATTTGAATTTGAAGTCTTGTGCAGAACTTATGATTATTTACAAGGCTCTCAAAAACTCAAATTGTTCCCTTCAACATTGAAAGGATCTACTTTAAAATGGTTCATGGGATTGGTCACTCAGTCCATTAGAACATGGAATGACATGAAGAAAGTGTTTTTGGACAGGTATTTGGATTATTGCATGCCCATCAATCACAAGGATGAAGTGTTCAAAATGATGCAAAGAGAGGATGAAAAGGATTTAACTGAGAGATTCAACTATAACTTAAAAGGAGCAAAAATGGATAACTTAGATCAAGATACTTTAAAAGATTTATTATTAAAATCCATTAGAGATGAGTGCATAGATATCCTTAACATGATGGGAAAGGGAGATATCTCTCAACTCCCATTAAGTGGCATTGGAGAATTATGTGTTCATCCCTCAAGAGGAAAATCCAAAACTGGGAAAGGTCCAAGAGATCGTTATCTTGTTAGGGTGAATAAATCTGCAACTGGATCAATGAGTAGGGAAGAAATTGGAAACATGCTTGATGAATTTAAAACAGATATTCTAGGGAGCCTTAGTGAACAAATAGACACCCTTAAGTTACAAAACAAGTAGCAAAATCGAGACTGATGCTCTGGCTATTTTCTGTCCCAAATGCAGAAAGAAGCACACTTTAAAAGAATTCCCTTTAGATGCAAAAGTCATAGAGACTTGTATGATTTGTTCAGAAAACCATGAGACCAAAATTTCTCCTTCAATCCCTAGTCTTAAGGCTATTTTTCAAGAGGAAACAGTTTTAAATCCAATAGAGTCTCTTTGCTTTGTCTCTAGAAGACCTTGGCAAGGGCAACAAAATTAGGTTTTTAACAACCAAATGTATATGCAGTCCCTCCAAATTGGAATTCTTGGCAACAACCTTGCCCTCAATCTCAATCTCAAACTCAACCTTGGGCTCAAGGAATGTAGAATCCTTATGGAGGATTCTCTCAATATTATGAATATTCTCCATCATATCCAAACTATCCTCCCCAACAAATTCCTCAATAAAATCAACAGCCCCAACTTCAAAACCAAAACCCTCAACTTTCATTGCCATTTCCACAGAGACCAAATCAGTTACCTACCCAACCATTACCTAACCCCAACAATAAAAATCCTTAGAATACCTTTATGGTGGAAGGAAAACAATTTCCAACCTACATTATCACTCCATTAGATCTCAATGATGTCCAATTGAGATTTGGTAGGATATTAGAAAAGAAAAAACCTTCCGTAGTTATTCGAGAACAAGACAATTTTGAGGAAGATTCTCTACATCAAAATAAAAATTTTGAAGGAACATCTCCTCAAAACCAGAATATTGAAAATGAAAAATAGAAAGAACTAATAAACTCAACTCCTATCATAGAGCAACAACCAATATCCACTTCTACACCTCCTTTTCCAGAAAGGTTACAAGTTGATAGAGCTGTAGAAAAGCATATTATGTTGCCTAATTATGATTTTCTAGATGAATTGAAAAATGTTTGCATCAACATCCCTTTGTTACAAGCCATTAAGGAGATCCCAATTCTATCTAAAAAAATAAAGGAGTTGAGCATGAAGAAACTAGGAAGAAAAATAAAAGAAGTAAAAATAATTCAGCTAGCAGGAAAAATAGCAGACATAATGATGGGAAAAATTGCCATACAAAAATATGTAGATCCAGGAAGTCCAGTTGTAAAAACACATATCAATGGAGTTGAAATCCCAAATACACTAATTGACTTAGAAGAATCAATAAACGTCATGAGCAACAAACCATGGAACAACTAAAACTTCCCAATCTTCTTTATACACCTATATTACTGTAATTGGCAGATCGATCTGTAACCAAACCAGATGGTGTGTTAGAAGATATTTCAGTGTGATTAGACTCTTGGGAGTACCCTGTTGATTTTATGAACCTAACCCCAAAGAGAAATCTAGGAGGACATCCACTTATATTAGGAAGACCATGGTTGGCTATAATTGATGCTTTCATTAGTTGTAGATCTGGTGATATGTATATCTCTAATGGTAATTCAACTAAGAAATTCACTTTATATCCTCCAACAAGAACAATCACATAGATATATGACAAATAATGGATTGATGATGAAAATGATATTCAACCTCTCTTTACTATTTCAACCATTAGTGAAGATAATCAAATCTTAAATACAATGGAAAATTTTAAATCATCTCCAGAATTTGAACATGATCGGTTTCAAGAAAAATCTAATATTGAATATTTTTCATCTAGGCAGACATTTCTTTATTCTATGGAAGAATTTTGTATCTCTACAGTTGAAATCTTTCTAGGGGAAACATTGAACATAAATAATAACTTGAAAAATTTACAACAGGAAAAGCTAATCAAAACTTTACAACAACATTCTTCTGCATATGCATGGGAATACACTGACATGAAAGGAGTTAGCCCTAAGACTTATATACATCACATCTACATTGAGGAAAATTGTAAACCTATCAGACAACCTCAAAGGATGAATCCAAATCTAAGGGAAATTACGAAAGAAGAGTTGCAAAAATTGTTGAATGTAAATTTTATTTACCAAATTTTAGATAGCCAGTGGGTTTCTCCTATAGTGATTGTGCCTAAAAAGAATGGTAAATGGAGGGTATGTATTGATTATCGAGAATTGAATAAAGCTACCCTGAAAGATCATTTTCCTTTGCCCTTTATAGATCAAGTGTAAGATACATTAGCAGGTAATAAGTACTTCTCATTGTTGGATGGTTTTAGTGGTTATAATTAGATTCAGGTAGTACATGAAGATCAAGATAAAACCACATTCACCCGCCCATGGGGAACTTATGCCTGCCAAGTACTTCCTTTTGGATTATGCAATGCACCTGCAACATTCCAAAGAGCAATACTAGGAAATTGTTTTGATCTGATACATGATTGTGTAGAGGTATATATGGATGACTTTACAGTTTATGGGAATACATTTGAGGAAGCATTAGAAAATTTGGAAGAAGTTCTTAAAAGATGTAAGGTAGCAAACCTTTCACTAAGCCATGAAAAATGTTTTATGATGTTTACAGAAGGGATTTTTTTAGGACATCACATTTCAGGAGATGGAATTAAGGTTGATAAATCTAAAGTTGAATTCATCGCTAAATTATCAATTCCAAGTTGTCAAAAGGATGTTAGAAGTTTTCTAGGATTCACAGGATATTATAGAAGGTTTATAGAAAATTTCACTAAACTAGCATCACCACTCTTCAAATTGCTCACCAAAGATTGTGAATTCAATTGTAATCCTGATTTCCAGTTGGCATTTGAGACTTTGAAAGCAAAAATTTCTGAGGCACCCATCTTAAGAGGTCCAAATTGGAAACTACCTTTTCATATTTCAACAGATGCTTTAGATACAACTCTAGGAGTTGTATTAGGACAAAAAGATTTGATCCCTTATGCCATCTACTACACAAGCAAGAATTTGACTCCCACTGAGTTAAATTACACTTTAACTGAAAAAGAATTCTTAGTTGTTGTTCATGCTATCAACAAGTTTAGACATTATATAACAGGGTATGAAACCTTTGTTCATACAGATCACTCTGCAATTAGATACTTAATGAATAAACCGATTACTAATGGCAAAGTTACAAGATGGTTATTACTCCTACAAGAGTTCAACATCACTATTTTAGATAGACCTAGAAAACAAAATACAGTTGCTGATTTCTTGTCTAGAATTCAAAATATCAAAGATAACACTCCAGTTGAAGATAAATTTCCTGATGAATATATTTTTGCAGTAACTACTCAAACCCCTTGGTTTGTAGATATTGCTAATTACTTAGTCACATGAAAATTACCTTCACATTTGTTTCCTAAGGAGAAAAGAAAAACCATTCAAACAAGTGAAAATTACTCATGGATTACTAATGAATTGTATAAAACAGGCCCAAATCTCATGATCAGAAGATGTGTTCGAGAAGATGAAATGCCTGAAATTCTTAAGGCATGCCATGATGAACCTAGTGGTGGACACTTTGCTAACAAGAGGACAACCTATAAAATCCTTCATTTAGGATATTATTGGCCCTCCATCTTCAGAGATACCAAAGAGTATGTCAAAAGGTGTGACAACTGTCAAAGAGTAGGGAAACTTGTTCCTTTAGATGAAATGGCACTACAAACTCATGTACTCATTGAACCTTTTGAAAAATGGGCCTTGGATTTTGCTGGACCAATTAATTCTCCATCTAAACAAAAGAAATATATTTTGGTATGCACTAATTATGTCACCAAATGGGTAGAAGCTAAAGCATTACCTTTTGCTAATGAGAAATATGTAGTTAATTTTCTTTTTGAGGACATCTTCACTCGTTTTGGTGTTCCAAGAGAAACAGTGACAGATCAAGGATCTCAATTTACATCTAAAATGGTGGAAATACTTGTGGAAGAATACAAGATAAAACATAGGAAGTCTACTCCTTACCATCTACAAGAAAATGCTCAAGTTGAATCTACCAATAAGGTGATTGAAGGAATTCTCACTAAGACTGTACATCTACATAGAAGAGATTGGGAAGAAAAGCTTCTTGAAGCCTTATGGGCCTACAAAACTACATGGAGGAACATAACAGGACATACTCCCTATGAGCTTGTTTATGGGAGGCAAGTCCTGTTCCCTATAGAATTTCAAATCAGAACCTTCAAGATGGTAGCCCAATTGGGATTGGATTTATCAGAAGCACAAAAATATAGATTGGAGCAACTCAATGACCTTGATGAAATCAAGAAAGATGCAGCTCAAAGAACCAATTTAGTCCAACAATAAAGGGCTAAATGGCATGATAAGTATATCAAGGAGAAGAAGTTTCAAGTAGGAGATTGGGCACTTTTGTTCGATTCAAAATTCAAAGATTTTCAAGGGAAGTTTCAGATTCATTGGCTTGGGCCATATGAGATTGAAGAAGTCTTTAATAATGGAGAAATGAGAATAAGGACAGTAGATGATAAAAAGCTACCTCTTATTGTAAATGGTCATCAATTAAAGATACATCATAAGCCAATTTCAAGGGAGGATTTTATCAGAATTTTCCAAGATAACACTGAGATGAAGTTGGTGAAGAAGAATTCTTCTTCTCGACTAACTTAGTTTTCCTGTACATTTATATATAATAAAAAAAACATAAAAAAAGGTATAAATAAAATGTATAAGTCTAAAAACCAATTGTTCATTGGCTTACTTATATAGGAAATACAGGGTGAAAATCAAAGATTTCTAACATCCTATATTTCCTATTTTATTTCTATAATAAGTAGTGACATAAAGCTACATTCATTTGTAGTGCCTAATATGCAAATTCATTTCATTTCATTTGTTGGCTTATTGGGGCCTGAACCAGGTTTGAAGGTGATTTAGCTAAACAAATCTCGGTATTATTGGCCCTTTTGGCAACAGTCCGTAGAGCGTGGACTAACGTCTCACGTGAAGTAGTAAGGGAGGATGCTAGAACTAGGTTTTTGCACCCTGGAGATGTCTGATGAGTTCAAGTGGTCTACGATTCGACCTTGCACACACATCGCTACGCGCACTTACCTGTACCTCACAGTCAGTGGTGCTACCTTCGTGCAACCCTACTCAGGGGCCTAACACTGTTATTACCCAAGTCCTTACTAGTGTTCCACCATTAGTTGGTTAACTTAGCTTACTTGCATCTGTAAAGTATACTTAGCAATATAAATCATTCATACAAATGCGTATAGTATATAAATAGTATATTTGCAATTGATATCAAACATGTAATAATTCAAGAACAGATACACAGAATTTGGATAAAACTTCTCTTTATTATTCTTTTCTTTGGTTATAGACTCAACTCCACCCTACGAACATAGCTGCAAGGGTCCGCGCACTCAGTTGCAGACAACTAGGCCTCTATGCACTTAGTTGTAGAGCCTTCTCCTACTCTAAGACCCAAAGACACACTTAGATACTTACGACTAAATCCATTGGACTTGTTCCTATTCCATACTTCGCTCTTTCTTACACTTAGAGCCTCACTATATTTATACAATCCCATGGTTTGTGGACCATGGGTAGGCTGACCTTACATTACAAACTAGGGAGGACAACCCTATGACTCTAACATACTTCCGCACTTGCAATTCACGAGGCTTTACAACATTATTCGGTCACAACATGGGCTTTGAGCCCCAAAACATGCTTCGGGGGGGGATTCCATGCCCAACAAGCCCACAACACAAACATCGTGACTCACCTGGAGTCACTCTGTCAGCATGACGATCTTGGCATGGAGTTCCTCCAACTGTACTCAAATTGTGCTGATGTCGGCAGCACACTGTGCCGCTTCTTGTTGAATATGTTGCATCCTCTGTTATGAGACCTTCATGTCTGGGGCGCTTCTCTGCATTAACATATGCATCCCCTGTGTGTTCATGAGATTTCCTTCAATGTTTTCCATGATAGTGAAAGCCTCGTCAATCCACAGCTAGACACGCACTTTGAGAACTGCCTCCTTATGTCACGCCATGTCCACTTGTTCCTTCAGTGCCTTAGCTTACTACATATTTACAAGTTTCTAAGTAAGGACTACTATCTACGTAGTTCCTCTGACACTGTCGTATTGCTACCGAAGTTCTCGTGCCTCTGTCTCTAGGTGCTGGATGTTGGGGTCCCCCTACAGAGTTGTGAGGACCTCAAGTGCTTGTTCCAACAAAGTGGTACAGTCTTGCACTACACCTCGAATTTCCTCCAATCCCATTGCAATAGCACTAGTGCGCTGTTCTCGGACCTCCGGGGGAGTGGAAGGCTATGCCTTTAACCACAACTCAGTAATATGAAGATTCAACTCCAGTTGAACCTTTGTTGTTTCTTCTCTAGCCTCGTGGACTTTGGTTTCCAACCTGTGAATCCGCACCTCTATTGGTAGATCTGCTGGTATGGCTAGCCCTAGGACACGTCGACAAGCATTGTTGACCACCTGCACCAACTATTGGTTCTGTGACACCAATTTGTCGTGTTGTAGACTGAGTTGTTCCATGTTGATATTTTATTCACTAAGAACTTGGATCATGCAACTCTCCCTAGTACGCAGCTCTATCGTTATTCAATCTTGTAGCAGATACAATGTCTCTTGTAGAAGGGCAGCCAAATTAAGGCCAAGGCCTTTGATCATGTTAACCACAAATCTGTCAGTCTCATTTGCTACTACTAGGGCCCCTTCCAGTAACACTATTGTGTTTTCCATCCGTGCGTGTAGCATGTGCTCTGTTGCTAAGGATCTTGCTACGAGGTGGGTGGAAAGGGTACCCACCTTAAGGGGGTGCACCTGTAACTCTTGTAGCTAAGCCCTGAGGGCCCCCAACACAACATCATTCTCCTGCATAAAATCCTGAAGAGCCTCACTGGTGACATTGCGCACTGTCTCGCCGATGTCATGGAGATCCCCCACGGTTAGGGTGATCAGGTCAATGGCCAACTTTGAGGCCATGACCATCTTCCTCGATCCTGTTCTCTCTGCCATGTGTGGGCGCTTCACTTGTGTGGACATGGTCCCTGCGTCCTCGCTCCCTTTTGATGTTTTTGCTTCCTCTACCTCCTACACCTATGAGGATATTTCTTGGTCCTCATCTACCTTTGATGTTGCTTCTTCTACTGTCTGTGCTGCTTCTGCAGCCTTTTTCTGCTCTGTGGCTTTCTGTGTCACTTCTCGCACTACCCTTTCCTTAGTTGTTATTATTTCCTTCCAATTTTTCTCAACCAATTGTGTGACGTGCAGCTTGGCATCTTCCTTCTTCTTTTGCACTGCTGCCTTCTCAAGTTCTGCCAGATCTGGGGCATGCCATTCCAAAGGCCATGTCTCCAAGACAGTGAAGATGGCATCATCAGTGGCTATAAAAGGGAGCTTCGTCCATTGCTTCATTGTATCCTTGCACACCCTGATGTATACATTATGCATGTCGGCTTTGAATTCTGTAAAACTCTGCAGATTGTTGTACACTATAGGCGACAGGTGCGACCTCTGATTGATCCACATCTGGATGCTCATCTCCATGAACACCCAGAAGATGTTGGTGTCACGTATCCATTTCGCATCCTTTGTGGCCTAGAGCGAAGTGTACTTCACGGTCTCTGGTAATTCTCTGTCAATGCTAGGGAATTGACTGTCCTCCGACAGTTCCCCTACTACAAGCATTATGGATAATAAGAACCATGCATAGTGGAATGTTTTACCCTGCTCCTGGGCTTCGCAATAGTTCTTCAAAAAATTCCTTGCAGAGGAATTCATACCAGTTGAATTGAACCCCTTCTACACTCTGCTTGGCCAGTGTGACCACCGACGTCGGTACCTCATCGATGCGACACTTCCTCATAACTTTTCCCACCAAGAGTTGGGTTGCTACGCGTATCCTTTTTTCCTTGATGATGGAGATGGCATAGCCCCTCTTCTTCTTCTCCAGCTTGTATTTTGTCTTCATGGCTTCTGAAAGGGCCAAATCACTGCCCTTTCCTTCGGCTATTGTTGCAAGGTCCTTTCCTTTGCAAGGAAGCTGAGAAATGCGGTGGATTAGGTTTGCCGTGATGAGGATATTCTCCTCCAGCCATAGATACCCATCATGCTCCAGCTAGAGCAACTACCTGATGACGAAAATGGTGATGGGCATGTAGTGGAAATGTGGTATCCATAGTAAGTGTAGCAACCCAGCCTTTCCCACACTTGATAGCCACTTTCGTGGCTCTAACATTGTCACCACCCCCTCAGTGTTCTGCTTCATGAGGTTCCCAGTTTCTAGATGAGGGAACTTCTCACGGTCAGCAAGGTCCCAATCCTCAAACTTCATGGTTGGCACGCGGCCTAGGTGCGTGCCTTCAAACACTATGCCATTTGGGAGGAGCAGAGTCTAGAGTGAACTCTTGATTTCATCCAGGTCCTTCGTCACTTTGATCTTCCCTTTCCATGGAGGGACATATGCAGGTAGTTATGTTGTAGAGCATATATGTTGAATATCCTTGCCCATATCTTTGTCTTCCTCTATTATGATGGTCAGGGCCTGTAGATCTTCTTCTTCCTCATCTGTGTCGATCATGAAAACTTTCCCTTTTTATGTCATTGATAGCTTACTGCATAGTGGGTTCCTCGGGGACATGCGTATGGGGGCCATTTCTTGTTTATCTTTCTTGGACCTTGGCGTTTGTGGTGATTTGGGGATTTCTGCCACAAATTCAATGCCTTCTAGAACATCCTCCACCATTGGGGTCTGCATGGCCTCGCCGGTGGTTACCTCTTCAATTCCAAAACCATCCTTGGTTGCTTTCATTGTATCTAGGTTGTATTATGTCACTCGCGAGGCTCGCAATGCTCAGTGCTCTACTCAATCGCTCAATTCTCAAATGACCAAGTGTTGTTTGCTGGCCAATCCTTTATGTTTTATAGTGCCTTTTGAATTTGAATTCAACCATTCCCCCCCAATTTCAGGCCATTAATGCTTTCTTAGTAGCATATTTTCCAAAATCTTTCCCATAAATTGCGTCTTAAATGCTCGCTACCCACTCCATTTGTCCTCATGTCACACATCCCATAATGAATAGTGACCTCAATGGTCAATTTCTAGCCAATCTGTGTGGTAGCATAGCTTTCTACGTGTGGACGCAGGCCCTGTGATGATTTTCTTCTGCGCGCATTACCAATATCGCGCATCTCCCGGGAAGAATAGTTTATAGCCTCGTGCTCCCTTTCAACTACCTGGAGCACTAAGACTGTCCCTCACGTGGCTAGTCAGGTGGTCGCACCACCCGTGTGGGGCTCCATCCCATCCTCCATCATGGTTTGTGGAGAATCCCCACCTTCCATTGTTGTGGTCAACATCACACACTTTTCTATTTGCAATGTGCTACCCTGGTCACTATGTTTGGTGATATGCGGTCCAAGCCAAGGCAACAGACTAACTAGTTCACAAAAATAGTTCTCCAACTTTTCAGTATGATTGTACGCACCTTGCCTTACCATCCTTGGTTTTTCGATGAGAAATGCTTCCTTTATTTCATCTTCCAGCTTCTTGACCTCCACATCCATCAAAGCCCTTTTCTCCTTTAGCCGTACCCGGTCTTTTTCAAGTTTGTGAAGTCTAAGGTTTCCCTGTCGGATTTCTTCCTCAAGTCTTATGTGTTCTATTTCTCACAGCTGTGTGATTCCTTCATTCCAGGCTTCGCGGACTGTCATATCTATGGTTGCTACTATGAATGGACTAGGCTTCACATGCTCCATAGGTATTACAGCCCCTCCTTCATACTTCAGCTTTGGAAGTGCTCGCGCAGTCAGGGTTTTGCACATGGTCCTATAAGACCATAGAACTGCTGGTATGTGCAATTCTTAGTCAGTGCATCTCACATGGTGGACTGCGTTTAGCACTTTGCACACCTTGTCAAATGCTTCCCCACAAATAATATTTGGCGTGCTTGGTCTTATCATACTTTTTCGCCCACGCCCTCATCTTGCCCGTTCCTGCTTGTTGTTCCTATTTCCTATCATGAGGATGGTGTGCATTCATGCAGGTGCATTCCATATGCCTGTACCCATATGGAGAGGTGGCGCGTAGTTTGTTTCATCCATTATACCCAACTTCCATCCACAACTAAGGATTTCCAAACCGTATAAGCATCACGCTTCTGCATTCGCGCCAATCCTCAAACTATTGCTGGCACATACCCCACCACCTTGTGGGTGTAGCACACAATGCCCATTTCAGAGAATTGAACTGCTACTGTTCTGGCACCTCTCTTTCAAATTTGTTCAAGAATTCATCCACCGCTGTCAACCCATCATACATAGGCAGATCCCTTACCTCTGTGTCATGCAGCGCAGTGATCTTACCATCATGTTGCAATTGAGCGTGGTTACCTCATGTAACCGGTTCTTCCATCATTTTATTTCCTCGTCCGAATCTGATTTGAAGGAGATTTCACGCTCCCATGAAATCTTTCCATATATTGTTGGATTCACTCAGTCTTGCTCCCAAGTGGTTATCTTGTAGATACAGTCTAGATCATCATCACTCTCATCGTCGCGCACTGGCTCTGTGTATCGTGATCCTTCCACAGGGTCTAAAGGTACCACTACACGTAGTGACTTTTTCTCAAAAATCATCTTGCACTTCTTCAGATTTATCACTCCATTCATATTAGTGGACCAATCTATTCCTAATAGTGTAGGATAGGGATTGTTGTCATCGACAATCTCTATCACTACAGAATTTGGAAGTGCACTCGCACCTTCGATATCTACTGTTATTCCCTACAATCTTCCCATTGGTAGGATCTTTTGCTAATTCGCCATTCGCAATTGAATAGGAAACCATTGCAATATGGGCCTACCCATGTGCTCCCATGTCTATTTTGGTAGTACGTTTGCGTCCAATCCTAAATCCAGAATTACTTGATCCATTTCATATTCCCCGATTTGCACAGTCAATCTCATCTCCCTTCATGTTTGCGTTGTGTGCTTCTTGAGCTTTGAGACTACATGCAGTTCTCTTGACCCAGCGCACCTAGTGATGAGTTCCTGCTATCCCTTCACAGCCTTACTGTCGCGTAGCAACTTCATGCATGTCTCTAGAAAGGTAGAAAGCCTTGATGGGTCCATCTCTAGTTCTAGTTTGTCTTTACTACCTGAAGTGGAGACCTCCATGAAGTTCTTCTTAGCTTCCACAAATGTCTCCTTCACGCACTCCAAATTGAACTTTGATTCCTTTGTAGGAGCCTTGCGAACACAAGTACTCTCTTCGAGTCTCTTGCCCTTGTCATCTCCTATCTTGATACTACTTCAGAGCATGATGTTTATATTTGGGTCCTCTTCGCTTGGCTCAGAACTCATCATTTGCATATTCTGAGTCGAGGAAGGCTAGAGTATTCCTTTATCACACAACCTTGCTATCAATGTGGGGCAGTCCTCCGTCTCATGATAAAACTGGGTATAATATAAACATGATGCTCTCGTGGGATTTGTACAATTGTGGGCATAATCCCATGGCCATCTGTAATTGTAACAAATTAGTTGTCTGCGACCCCTTCCTGGTCCCATTCCACCTCGACCTCATCCACGCCCCTGAAATCCAGTGCATGCCATCCTTGCATTTTAATAGAGGGCTTGCATTTTGGTATGAACTCTGTAGGAAGGAGTTCAATCCATCATCAGTTCATAACTTCTATAGGTGTGCTCATCATGGCCAACCGACTTGCAGAAATTATAGAACAATTGCTTGGACGTTTGTGTATACTTCTGTAATAAGTGGAAATTATATGTAGCATGCTTCCATCCTATCTAAAACATTGTGCACCATAATGCAAGCATCATGCTTGGCCCTACTTTTGCCTCTCGTCTCAATGGCATTGACCCTCCTCCCGCTAGGTAGTTCACGAAGACTAGACAATGGCCCTTGTCATGTCCCTGGCCTTTGCACTTTATGCACCATACCTCCTCACGCGCCTCTGGGCTAGTTGTCCTGTCCTATTTCAAACTCTACATTTCTAGACACAAATTTTTTAGTTGTCCGTAGATTTGTTGAACTCCCAGGCTAGGACCTTGTATTGGGGTCTCAAGCAGTCTCATCGCAATCTCTAAAGCTTCGGCCTGGGTGGATAACTTCTGCTGCGATAGCATTGTCCTTAGATGCGACATGAGTGATGCTACAAACCATGCGCAGTGCTTCCCATCCTTCAAGGTCATGTTGGCTTTGTGAATCATACCCTTCAATCTCTGATCTAGCTTCGAGGGGGTCTCGTTCGGAAGGATCGTGCTTTCCTTAAACCCAATAATCAACTATGTCTCTGATTTTGGCCTGCTAAATTCCTTGTTCAGTGCAACTTGGATATCCGCGATCCTCGTGTTTGGATTGTCATTAGAGTGCTTAATGTACCATGTCAATGCGCGATCCTATAATGTGTTTACCAATGTTGCCTTCTTTATGTTTTCATCTGTGACTCCTTATGCTTCCCATACAACCTTTACCATGAACCAAAATTGGTCCGGATCTTCGTTCCCTACTCCCTTGAACACCGCAATTTTATCACTCTCACCATATTGAAATGTGGAAGTGGCGGAGGTGGTGTGGGTAGAGATGGGGGTAAAGATGTTGAAACTGGTGGTGGTGTAGGTGCAGGTGGTATGCGTGGAATTTGCTACCTTATCAGATTGATCGCACTTCTTGGTGAAACTTTCGTGAGCTCTTCCTCACTTTCTCGCTGAGGTGAAATCAAGGGGCTATTCTTATCTCTACGCTACCTTCATTTCTATAGATCCTCCCACTTCGTGTAGCCCCAAACATCAATTTATTTGCATAACTCACTTTTTCACACAATAGCATTTTAATCCAAGTGTTCAAATATTTAATGTACTTACCTCGTGGTCCTTTGAGGAAGCATCGCTCTGCCCCACTGTAGCTAACTGAAGTGCCTACCATGAATTTGATGATAAATACTCCTATAATTCGATCAAGTAAATGGTCCACAGCATGCGTGATCTTATCTTCCGATGCTTCTAGTTTGCACACCAATTCTGGAGTCCACACAATCAATTTGTCGGGCCTACACCTTCCCTAATTGTCTGCTACCTTCGTGATCCACTCATACAACTCAGAGGGGAAGGATGCAAAGAAAATTTCATGGATTTATGTATATAAGTAGCGCTCTAACCACTGTTCCTTTGATACTCGTGGATTCTTGTTTTCCTGCGCTGCGAACTCGTGAATCTTTCTGTCCAAGCACTCTTCAATTTCTTTCTTGGTTGGATTCAAGTGACACGACATCAGACATCCCTTATGTAGATCATGGTCCTAACAACAGAACCATTTGTTGGCTTGTTGGGGCCTGACCTAGGCTTGGAGGTGATTTAGCCAAACAAATCCCGGTACTACTGGCCCTTTTGGCAACAGCCCATAGAGAGCAAATTGAGGTCTGACTTGAAGTAGTAAGGGAGGGTGCTAGAATTAGGTTTCCACACCCTGGAGATGTCTGATGAGTTCAAGTGGTCTGCGGTTTGACCCTGCGCGCACGTCTCTACGCGCACTTACCCATACCTCGTAGCTGGTGATGTTGCCTTCGCGTAGCCCTACTCAAGGGGTGAACGTTGTTATTACCCGATTCCTTACTAGTGTTCCACTATTAGTTGGTTAAATTACCTTACTTTCATGTGTAAAGTATACTTAGCAATATAAATCATTCATACAAATGTGTGCAGTAAATATATATTATATTTGCAATTGATATCAAACATGTAATAACACAAGAATAGATACACAGAATTTGGATAAAACTTCTCTTTATTATTCTCTTCTCCGGTTACAGACTCGACTCTACCCTACGCACTCAGCTGTAGGGGTCCGCACACTCAGCTACAGATAACTAGGCCTCTGCGCACTCAGCTGTAGAGCTTTCTCCTACTCCATGACCCAAAGACACACTTAGATACTTACGACTCAATCCCTTGGACTTGTTTTTATTCCATACTTCACTCTTTATTACACTTAGAGCCTCACTCTATTTATACAATCCCATGGTCCATGGAACATGGGTAGGCCAACCTTACATTACAAACTAGGGCAGACAACCCTATGACTCTAACATACTTCTGCGCCTATAATTTGTGGGGCTTTACAACATTATTCAGTCACAACATGGGCTTTGAGACCCAAAACATGCTTTGGGGGGATTCCATGCCCAACATCATTTCATCTCACTTCACTTTCATTCCCTTTCACTGTTGTATTCCATTTTCCTTTCATTACACTCAATTTTAATTTTATTTCACATCCATGTTCCATAGCCATATTTCATCTTTATCATGTTCTACAACTAATTCCATTCCACAACCAATTTGATTCTGCAGCCATATCTCATTCCGCAACTCTGTTCCAAACAAATGTTGATTGCAGGGAATTGAAGAATCTTTCTTTTTTGAACACTGATATGCTAAGAAGGGTATTTCTGGATCAACATCAAAGAAAAACAACAAACAAAAAGGTTAAGTTCCAAGAGGTAAAAGTGCGAAAATTTATTTTAAAATAGCAAGGTTAGAACATAGAGTATGTATAATATGGGCATTCATTTGTTTCCATGAAAAATCATCATTCATTTGATTGCAATCTCTATCGTACTGCATATCTGCCACACCATCCATATTCCATCACATAACGGTCCATAATTAACTCCCTCATTGTTTTTAACGGTCATGACTACGACGTGACATAGTTTTCCATGTTTCTCCAAAACCCTTACCATCTACTTATTTCATGCAAACCCACAGTTCTTTTCACCATACTCGCAGTCAATCCATTTCATAAACCAGGAAGGGTAATTTTGAAGGTTAAGGAATTTTGCATAGCAGAAGGCATGGGACTCATTGTCAGGTCAGAACCGGTAGGAGAAAATTATATGTAAGGATACCCACAACTCAAGGAAATGTTGCAGAAGGCTGGATGGCTCAAATTCATCGAAAAATATGATGGTTTTCATAAAGAGATAACAAAATCTTTTGCTAGATCTTTTGATGGTACAGAGGCAGAAATTGGAGATATTAAGTTTGCAGTAATGTAGTCATTCATAACAGAGGCTACAAAACTTCCAAGACATGGTGAAAGATGGTTCAAAAACAAGGAATTCCACAGTGAATCATGCAAAGTAATACTCAAGAACCCAGGTATGGATGTCTCTGTTTTTAGAAAAGGAATTCTCATTTCAGCGCTTAAAATTAAATGGAGGAGCATGCTTTTGATATTACAAAAATTTATCACCTTTGAGGGGATATTCAGGTGCATGTATGTCTACCATATACATTTACTGATGAATTTCCTAGAAAATAGAGAAATCAATCTTCCTTTCTTCCTACTAAATAGTCTAAGAAGGATGGCCTCAAATGTGCAAAAGAAAATAGAGTTCATAGATATAACCATGTACCATCATGGGTTGATAAAGATATTTATTGAGTTTCATTTAAAAGGCATAGGAGATACCTGGGAGGATTTCCTCATTAGAAATCATTTTCAAGAAGCACCAGAGTCACCCAAAGAAGATAATGTTAGAAAAAGCAGAAGAAAGAAGATTGGTATAACCATTAAAGACAGACCTGAGTCTTCATCACAGAAAGATGATGAAAAATTAATATCTAAAGCACTGATAGAAATCAGGAAACAAATCAGAGCAAGAAGAAAGATAAGAAAAGAGAAAAAGATCACAGAGAAAGAGAATGTAAGTCATCCACAACCTAGAAGAAGCTCTAGACTCCGAGGGTTGGCAAAGAAAACACCGTCAAAAGGGACAAATTTCATAAACTTAGAAGAGGAAACCTCAGAAACTTCTCCTGTTAACATTTCCTCTGCACACAGTCCTCAAAATTCTCCTAGCCATCATTTTGAAGGTAGCCCAAGCAGAAGATCTCTAGGCATAGACCTAGTGCAGCAACAAATATATGATTATATAGAATCAATGGGGAAGAAAAGTGCCACAATGAATCCAGAACCATCTGTCAATCCATAAGAACCTCTAATTGACTCTCTCAAAAAGGAAGTTTATGAATAAGAGATATTGAAAAGACATATCAAAAAGGAGAATGAAACCTTGAAGGAACAAAGTAAATTGGACAAAGCTATTCATGATAATACCATTCTACATCTAGGACTAGGCTTCTTATGAGGAAACCCAGAATGAAAGTCACTTCAAAGAAGAGAAAAAGAAGAAAATTGGATGTACTAGCAGAAGTGTCTGAGAAAATGCATTAGAGAAGAAGAAATCACATTTTTGGAAAATTTCATGAGGACATGCAATGATTTTGCAGTGGGGGTATGTTGAACCTTAGAATTAGCTTCCCCTTGACATTTGTTCTCACCTTTTTCTCTTGATTTCTCACAAGACTACAGATCTAATCAATGATAAATTCTATATTTTGTCTTAGGAAAGCATTAAAATGGTCACCATATTATATTTTCATGTTCTTACTATTTTAATAGATTTTTGCAAATTAGCTATAGAATGCAGCCTATTCTGTAGCTACTCTCATGGTTTGACAAGTTACAAGTGTCAAATGAAGAACTGGGCCACATGGGCATCTCCAGAATCAACTCCACATGGATTCTATCCTACTCACTTGGTCCAGAATGACAGAAAAGCATGCCTAAAGTCATGGTCAAAGATGGAGTCAAATACATTATCTAGTAGCAGTAGGACTCTTGATTTTCTCTTTCTTAGCTAATCAAGAGTCTAACAGTTCTGTTGAAGAGTTAATGTGGATTAATCCACTTGTAGCTGATCAGAAGTTGAGGAGTTAATGTAGATCAAGCCACCTGTAGCTGGTCAGAAGTTTAACAGTCTCATTAGAATTCGAATCAAGCCACTTGTAGCATGTCTTCTTATAAACAATCATGGTAGATTCAGATCAAGCCACCTTTAACAAGATTTTCTCTTAGACAGTTATGTTATTTTTCTATAAATATCGGTTGAATGAAACCGAGAAGTAGTTAGAAGCTAGAAGGAATTACAGGCTCTTGTCAAAAACTCTGTTCATACTTCATTTTGTTGATATTACAAACTCTATTTTGTCAATGGTGGTTTAAAAGTGCATCTTTAATTAGTTGTCATATAGCCACATTAGTTGCAGAAGGCCCTTGCATTAAAGGAGGTTTTCCACTTTTCATTTTAATCTCTATTACTCTGTTTTCTACAAGTTTGTTTTCTCTAATTTTTTTTCATTTCATTTTGTAACCAATAGTGTAAAGATAAAAATCACAATTGTGCAAGTCTTATTCTTCTGAGATATTGTATGAAAAATGACTGAATGGAAAATGAAGTAATGAGAATACACCGTTGCTTAGCTTCTTACTATTTTGATTACTCATTTTCTTAGCATAGAACTATCAATTCATTGTATTAATAGATGTTCTCAAAACCATTTCGAAATGATGAAAATTCTAACTTAATGGTTGAATATCTAATTCATGAAGTGATTGAGCTTACTCAGTACATTGTTAGTTTTACAAACTGTCATCTTTTCTTTTATGTTTTCAGGTCATTACTTAGTTGCATCACTCACATTCCAAAAAATAATTTCAAGGAGATTGATTCTATCATATTCCGAAATTGAATGGTTGAATGGCTAAGTGAATGAAATTATTGAATTACCTTCTGCATCAGTATTACTTTTGGTTTTAAGAATTAGATCCATGGATTAGGACTAAATGGTAGGATAAGTTAGATGCCATGTTTCTCTTATTAGGTCCTAACTAGTTAAACTAATTCTTGGTCCATTTTTAGGAGATTCGACTAACTTAGGAACCTATCCTTTCCTTTAAAACTCATTAGATCCATGTAAATCTATCATATATTATATATTCTTAGACATCAAAGAACAGAGACCCCCAAAACAAACATAAAAATACAAAACAACGAAGTAAGAGAAAAGTTAACTAAGCGCATATAGTGCATCACACTTCATCAATCTACAAACCTCTGTTGATAATGCATGCAAGCAATTTAGGACACTAAATTGACTAAACATGTATCTTCAAAAGCTCCTAGAATGCAACTAAATGAGTAAACAACCAATTTTTCGTTATTTTGCAAGCAAACCAATCAAGAGGAAAGAGAAATGCTTCTATCTTTCACTAACCTGCAAGAAATCCAAATAAGAAAATGAAAAACACATCCTTCATTTTTGAACTTCTAAATGTCAAGAATTTACTAATGCAAAAGATTGTTCTCATTTCCTAATGCAAAATGAATGCGATATTTTGTTTTTTCGAATAGATGACAAGATACCAAATCCAAAAATAAAAAAAATGGTAGTTTTAAGTCCTTTCCAAATGAAATCATTCAATAAGTAAAGAGAAGCTTTCCACTCATAAACTAATCAAAGACTCAAAACAAATAATATGTTTCTTTTTGGAAAAACTTGAAAGATTTCTATCTAATCGAGAAGCAATGTGATCTATGCCAAAGTGATGGAAGGAAACCAAACAAACAAGACTTGAAAGTTTTGGTAACCAAACTTCATATACCAATAAGGAAGATGAAAGAATAGTCAATAAGGAAAAGCCTCAAACAAAGTAAGGGATCATTGCAAACACAACTCAAAGGTCCAAACAAACAAGTAACCCAAGAAAAAGATAATTCTTCAAGAAACCTTAAGGTGAACAAGTCACACGGTTCAAAAGGAGAAGTCTCAAGGGAATGAAACCAAGAGTCAAGTATTCTAGCAAACAACAATTTGACACACAACAAATAGGCAGAAGACAAGCTCAAAAGGATAGGATGCACTGGCCAATCAACAAATAGAACTTCAAAATTAAAACCTACAGGAATCTTCGCGAGTGTCAAACTAACAACATGCGCCGACAATGAAACGTTGCACCCCCTAACTAGCTACTTTGTGATGTCATCGCAAGAGTACACTAGACAACAGTGTCAAGCCTATTTCAGATCCCTTCGCAACTGTGAGGCAATTTAATCACGCCAAACAGTAGAAGACACAACTAATTAGATAGAGTAGATGCAACTATCTTCACGACTGTCATAAAATAAAAAGCGATGACCCCAAATCAAAGGAAAAATTTAAAAATTCAGCTGAGAAAAGGCCAGACCTATCACTTATGATAGAGGGAAGACTACCAAGAGTAGTCAAACTACCCACAATATGGAGAGTTCTACCCAAAAAGTAAAGGAGACAATAAAAAAGCAAAGCGAAATCAAATCAAGAGACAAAAGACAAATGCTCTTCAGTATGGTCATCAACATGTGATGCAGGCAAGTTCCCTCTATGGACAAAGGCAACCCCTCTAGTCCTAGAGTTGGTCTAGTCACACCAAAGACAATATCAAAGCAAATTCCCTTAGATAGTTGATGTCATGAAGGCCTACCTTCAAATCCTCATTTGATGAAGTTCTCGTTGCGTTGCTCCAACTTTCGTTCTAATCACTTTTGTACCTAAAAACAACATATAGAGAACAACAAAGAACATAATAAAATACGACAAAAATGATTTACTTAAAGGGTCAAGGAACTTCAAGCTATCAATATGGAATTTGACATTGGACATATGAAATAAACCATTGATTTGTATTAATATGAACTGAAGTAAAACTTACAACCATGCCTTGACATTGTAGGTCTCCTTCAAGGGTCCTATCAGCATGTCTCCACAAGCATTCACTCATGAAGTGTCTCCAAAGAGGATGAATAACTCTCTCTCCTACCCAAAAGGCAAAATTATGATACTAGAACTCTCATTCAATCAAGCCAAATCCACACAAAATTATCCTAGGCTAAGTGACATTAGAAGCTACTTCCAAACTCCACCCAAACTCTCTCCAAACCAACTGAACTAGCGGGGCTCAACCATGAAGGAGATATTCATAGGAGGAGGAGCCTCCATAAGAGATAGGAGAAAGGGCTTATCCCTTTGGGAGGTTTCACAAAAGGTGGAACAACCATCCCAAAGGAGAGGGCCGAGCTCATCTGATCCAACAACCAACCCTAGGACTGTCCATTGATAATTTGTTAAAACAAACTCGCCAAAAGTAGCTCGTCGTGAGTGAAACACAGGGACAGAGTGACGACATCGCTAGGCTTAGTTCAATCTTGGCCATATTTGTGGGTGGAATAATTGATGACCCGTGACGACGCAAAAACATAGGTTAAAAAGGGTCTGCTCCATGAGTAATGAAATGAGGTATTCTTCCTGATCTAACAAGGAAGACACTGACACATATTTTGCAACATGACACAAAGCAGATGTCAATAACATGGACTGAAAATGTCTGGAATTAGGGAATGCAGGGCAGTGACAAAATACTATGTAACAATGATTGACTGGGAAAACTACGTAATTTTCTAAGGGAGATAGGGATGGGCACTTGGTGTCTGTCCAGCCTATCTGTGAAATTTCCTTAGTCAGTTGAGTGGGTGAGGTTAGTGGCCTCTACAGAATTATTGAGTTGAGTCAATCCCGGGGTGACTGTCGGGTCTGATTGTCTAAGTGGCCAGCATGAGAGCTAATTGAATTGCTTGCAGACAACCCAACGTGAAAAGACTAGCTTGGTGCTTCTATGATGTTCTGGTTGATAGTCGATCGAGTTGATGGAAGGGTGATGGTCTGGTTGTCAAAAGGGAGTCTTTTCATCAAAGCTTCAACAAAAATGGATAAGTGCATGAACAATCAAAAAATGCATAGGTGATCGTACGAACACACACTCGCATGACTTGACTATGAAACGACCAAACCATCCAGACACACATGTTCAACATGACCGACCGATGGTGCAAGTGACAAGCGCGTCACTCATGATAAATCATTCATTAACGATATGACACTTGTGTGACAGTGAATGTGACTCTGTGTGTGAGTGTGATAGATGCTTTCATAATGAACACAACAAGCACATACGAAGAGAAGAGCTTGAGGATAACCAGAACATGGTCGCAAGCACGACTTAGACATCAGCATGCAGAGACTTGAATGCAATGAAAAGCAAGGCAGATGTAAAGACTCACATGAGCTCACAGAGTGAACTCAAGTGTGTACAGTCATCAACAAAAACTGTTCGAGGGAGGCTCCAAATTTGGTGTAGGCCAAAATTTTGGAGGGTGTTTGTAGTTGCTACATTCAGAAATTTATCGTCCCCAAAAACTCTTGGACTTATTTCTTGTTTCTGGGCAAGGGAATATGGTTGATGGATTTACTCCTTCATTCACTAATATGTGTCCAAACAGCTTCCCCTCACCCAGGGCGAACTGAGATTTCTTAGGATTCAGAGAGAGACCATATCTTTAAATGGAGGGTATGCTCTTCATCAGTCTTAGAAAAGACTGTGATGTCATCTAAGTAGATTACCATGAATTTGTTGTTCTCACCTACTAAATCTATGTCCATATCTCTCTGAAATGTGGCCCCTGTTGTTACACTAAAATTTGTCACCATGACTATTTGCAGTTAGTATGGCTCCATCAATAGTCATACTATCCTCCTTGGCAAGCCTCATACCTCTACTCTCCATGTCAAACTTCAAGAAAGAGAGAAAGTCTTTAAAAAACATGTTTATCTCTGGGTACACAGTTTCTCTCTACCTTACCTGCGTGTACGCATCCCAAGTTCACAATACCTGCATCCTTGCACGCTCTGTATGTAAAGGGGTGGGTGCGTACTCCTGTAAAGGTCAAAAGGCACGAGTTTCATCTTAAAAAAGTTACTTGTGGTCATTTCTAGAGCATTCTAGAAGCTTGTTTGACGTGTATTGAGCGCCTCCAGATGGTTCATGTATCCCTATGAAAGAGGAACTTATCCCATCAAGAGAGGAGCTACCCCATCCAAAAAGGGGCTTATCCCATTGATGATGGACATGATTAAATTCCTCTAGAGCATTATAAATACAGGCATTGGGCCAGAGGAGGGGAGGTTGAAAGCTGAACATTCCAAAGGGTAGATGCTGCTGGAATTAGGACTTCCTTGTAGAAGCTTGTGAGGAGAGATTACCATCCTTTCTTGTTTCATTTGGAGTGGGTGAGCTTATCGAAGTAAAGGAAAACTCTTGCTGGACCCTGGGAGGAACTTGCACAACACCAAGGCTCAGGTTGTAATGGTTTCTTTTGTTTCCTATTAATACAGATAAGTCCATTCTTCTCAACAATTTGTTATTAATGAGTTGTTTCATATACTCCTTGGTCTGTATGTTGAATATGTTTTATTTTATGAGATATTGAGGTGCTATTTAATCGTTTGATTGTTAGTGAATGCAGGTTTCGAAGTGAAGGAGGAGCTCATCCGGATCGACGAGGCTGGACTACTACAACAGCGTTGGACTACAGGTAGGATCTAAACACTTGATTTCTTGTATGGTAAATGCATGTTTAGAGAAGGATTGCTCTTAATTGTCTTGTTTGTCACTAGAAAGTCTTAGGCTTCTAGGGAGGTTTGTTTTGTCCGCAAGATTAACTCTTTCTGCATGACAAATTGGCGACTCCGCTGGGGACTCCATTAATGTGAATGATTTTTCCTTTGTGAAACACTTTGATCTGAAAAGAGTCATTTATTTTTTGGTTTTTGGCTATTTGACTTTGTATTTGGGTGGGCTAGCTTAGAGTTAAGTTAGATTTTAGTTTTTCTTGATTTTTTAGTAGTACACACCCTCTGAGTTGAGCACAGTGTGTACCTGTACGCACTGCAGCTTTGTACACAGAGCGTGCACGCACCTGTGCTAACAGGCTGCCTACGTACCCTATCAAAAATTGAGAAATTTCCATTTTTTCCATTTTTCCTCTTAGATTTTGTCTTTCATTAGTTTTTACTGCCCAAATCCACTGGTTATCTGTCAGAGATCTTCACCTGAACTTGTTTCGTTAGTGTCAAGAGTTTTAGTGAAATTCATAGAAGTTCTAGCCTTAGGGTTTGATTTTGGCATTGGTCATGTAGTGACTTTGACTTTAGAAGTTGTGAAACCTTGGATCTCTCTGGTTTTGTCAGTCTTCTTAGGAGTCGGACCTATCATAAAGTCTACCTATGTGAGCAACCTACCTTTGTGTTGTCTCTTTGCAGAATTTCGAAGAAGCTTGTTGATTGAAGTTGTGAATTTCATTCTTAAGAAAAGAACAAAAGAGTTTGATTTTTGTTTTTGACTGGTTTATGATTCTGCATGAGTTGGTCCTTGGTTTGATTGTTGCCAATTAAAACAACCTGGAATCATCTTAGTAGGCTTTTGCCTCATTAGATTTGCTTTTAGGTAAATTTCCTTTTGATTTGCTTTTGAGTGAGTTT